>JANIIA010483495.1:0-16089 GCA_027478495.1 Erythroxylum alaternifolium | reverse complement strand
TGGTTTACAATTAATGTTTTATTATATCAATTGATGTGATGCCATGTGGAGTAACTGTAGTGATTGCACGTAGCGCTACCTTATCATAGGATATGTACCGGAATGACCTACGAGCATCCCGGTGCGTACCTTACGGTAAGGGAGTGTCACATTATCTCTCTAAACCATTCGGCCATATTGCAAAAAAGAGTCTCTCCAAACCATTCGCCCATATTGCAAAAGAGATGCTCTCCATTTGTTCTTTTAGCTAGTTGAATATTGCAAATGAGAAGGTCGGCCTTATTTTTGGTTCTTTCCAACTAGCCGAATACAACAAAGGTTTGCTATAATTTTTCTTCTCCATTCCCACAGAAGGATCTTGATAACCAAGCTATCCTAGGAGAATAAGTGGTAAATTGGATTGGTCGAGGACACAACAGTGAGGAGTCAAATATGTAGCTAGGAGTCGGTAATATTCCGATCTTGTTCTTATTATATTTATTTTCTTTATACCATATCATGTATGGATTAAAAGCATGTTGATTTGGTGTTTACGCTTCCGCTATATTTTGATTTCAGAAAAAGTTTTTGAAATCTACCATTTAGCAAAACCAAGCATGTTTTTGTTTTCAATCTAACAATCGGTATCAGAGCTGGTTTTATTATGCATGATTCTCAGTTCCTATATATTTTGCATGTGTTGGCAATTATATTAAATTATGTATGCTGCACTTTTTTTGAAAAAAATATATGTAGTGTATGTTTTGGTTTGCTCTTTTGGTTGTCCATAGAAAATCGATTTACCTCGTAAATTTTTCTTCGTTTGGTTTGTAATAAGGAGGGTGGCCTATCATCACCATGTTTCCTCCTTGTCTTTTTTTTTTTGCAAAATTATGTAATTTTAAAGATGGAACAGCCATGGATCAAAGAAAAGAAGGTAAATTTTTGCGATTTTTATGCTGTGTTAATGGCAGTTTTTATTTTGATTAAATTCTATTAATTCTTGATTTTTTAAGGGTTGGAATTTATGTTTTACTAATCAGATTTTTTTTAAAATGCCATTAACTCATTTTTACCGATTAGGTCCAGTCGTGCGAGCGAAGAGTTCTAAGCAAAAGATCCAAGTCCAAAAAGAATTTTTGGGCCTAAAGGCCTTGTAATTTTCTAGGATGGACAACCAAAAGTAGCTATTTAATTCATGAGATGAATGGATGCAAATAATATGCGATATTATGTGTATGTTTGCCATTAAGAAAAATTGCCAACGCTAGGTTTTGCCGTGCATTCATTGTGTATGAAATATATAATGAAACAATATAGGATGGTTAATAAATTGCATCTAGACAAGATGGGATTAATCAAAACATAAAGACCGAAAAAGATTGAGCGGGAGAGTCCACGGTCTACATACAATGAACCATTTGCATATGGTGAAGTGTTACTCCCTACTGGAGGACATGAATCCTAGATCTTGTAAGGTTTGGGTCTCCTAAAGGATAAGTCTACTCATTGGTAGCAAATATGACCTCCCACCGAGGCATGGTTTGCAAGTACCTTTAATGGATGAATCAAATGGTTGCACACTCAACATGGTTTATCAATAAGCTACCCATCGTAGCTCTGTTGATACATGCATGGACCAAATTATGGCGCTTCTCAAAGAGTTAGGCATGAAGATGCTTGATAGCTTTTTGATTGGGAGGGTCCCAGTTTTTCTTTTAATAGATAAGATGGCCCACCGTCACTTAGTCCGTTATAGATAAGAAAAATAACCGTTGTATCAAGACTTAATCTTTTAAGTTTTGTTAAATCTATCATCATGCATACATGCATCATGATTTTATATAAATTTCTAATATTTTTGACTAGTATGCTCATTCTTTATTAATTAATATTTTCAGACATAATCACCAAAATATGAATCCACTCAAAATACTCTTGACTAATAACAAATTGGAAAATGGAGAGAAATTTAATGAATGGAGACATAACCTCGACATCGTTCTCTAATATGAACGAATTTCATAGGTATTAACAGAAAATGAGCCTTCACCTCTCGGTGAAAAATCAACTCTTAAGTAAGTCCAGCAATATGAGCAATGGCAGAATGCTAATAAGACTGCCAAGTGCTATATTCTGGCTTCTGTCAGCGTAATGTTACAGAAACAACTTGCAGGCATGCAGGCATGCAGAATGCCGATGCAATGTTCCATCACCTACATGAGATGTTTGGTGTGTGGACCAAGTCTGCAAGGGTAAAAGCTATCCAAACCTTTCACAATCTCAAACAAAAGCCTGGTGAATCGATGTGACATTACATTCTTAAGGTAATCTCTGCAGTTACTTGGGGCAAAAATGTATATGAAAACATAGATGATCATAATCATCAACAGGTTAAACTATGAGCTCAACACTAAGGATTACACCTTAAGTGAGTTGATGAATACCATCTAGAACACGTAGGAGATATTAAATATCAGGACCAATGGGCCAAAGGCTCATATAACATCTTCTTCTAAGCCCAAGCGTAAGGGCAAGAAAAAGAATAAGGGTACAAAGAAAGGGAAGGCCCAACCTGTGAAAAAGAAGGCCAAAGAGGACATTAAGGGAAAGTGTTTCCACTGTAGTGAAAAGGGCCACTGGAAGAGGAACTACACGGTCTACCTTGAGACCCTCAAAAGTAAACAAAGTATGGGTTTCCTAAGTTTGTTAGGACCTAGAAATGTGGAAGATTCATCTAATTCATCGATATTAGATTCACGAGCCACTGACCATGTTTGCAATTCTTTGCAGAGGTTCTAGCAAAGGAAAAGATTGCCTAAAGGTCAGTTTCAAGTCAAGATAGCGGATGGATCCTAAGTTTCAGCAGAAGCAGTGGGAGTAGTTATCTTAGACTTTCTAAGTGGTTATAGGTTATATTTGGAGGGTGTATATTACATCCCAATGGTTGTAATGAACATGATTTCTATTTTTTTAATAAAATCTGGTTATTCCTTATATTTTGAAAATGTTGTTTCAATATATAAGAATAAGGATTTTATTTGTAATGCAGCAATTAAAGAAGGATTATTCTTTATAGAACCTATGACAAGCTCACTAAACACCACAAAATTAATAAAACCAAGAAAATCTAATGAATCTAGCATTAATTCAATATTTGTGGCACTTAAGGATGGGTCATGTCAATCATAAAAGACTTGACAGGTTAGTGAAGGATGGGATTCTTATGGGCTTAGACAATGGTCCATTACCCACCTGCGAGTCTTGTATTAAAGGAAAGTTGACCAAGGCCTCATTTCCTTCTAAAGGAAATAGATCTAAATCCACGTTAGACCTGGTATACAGTGATTTGTGTGGGCCCATAAATATACAAGCTAGAGGAGGTTATGAATATTTCATAACCTTTATAGATGATTACTCTATAAATGGCTATCTGTATTTAATGTACAAAAAGAGTGAGTCCTTTGAAAGGTTCAAAGAATTCAAAACTGAAGCAAAGAAGCACCTAGGCAAGCCATTAAAAAAACTTCGATCTGATCAAGGTGGTGAGTGCTTATCTGGAGATTGCAAAAATTCCTAATTGATAATGGAATTGTTTCCAACTTGCCAGCTCCTAGAACACCTCAAAAAAATGTTGTCGCTGAGAGGAGGAATAGGACTATATTGGAAATGGTTAGATTAATGATGTCCTACGCCATAATCGTTCTATTGATATGCTATACAAACGGTAACTTGTCTTCTTAACTTTGCTACATCTAAATCGATGCCTATAACTCCTTGGGAGTTGTAGACTGGATGAGTGCCTTCATTGCAACAATTGAGGACTTGGGGCTGGCTAGCCCATATTTTAAGGCCTGAATCCACAAATTTGGAACCAAGGTCAAAAATATGTTTATTTGTAAGATATCCTAAGGGTACATGAGGGTACTATTTTTATAGTACTCAGGACAGGAAGATATTTGTGTCGATAAATGTGACTTTCTTGGATGAAGAATTTGTGAGAAATCATAAAGGAAGAAGTGAAGTAGTACCAAAGGAGTTAGCTATTTCATCCAAACCATGAGTTGATTCGAATATAGTGGAACAAGATGTCGAAATGGATTCAAGAGATGAAGTGAAAAAGCAGCCTGAACGTCAAGTAGTGCCTAGATGTAGTGGGAGGGTTGTGAGACGACTAGACAGGTATCTAGGTCTAGGAGAAGGTATAGTTACCATCTCAGATCAAGAAGTAACAGATCCCATTATTATACACAGGTTATTAATGATGTTGATGCGAAAAAGTGACTCAAGGCAATGGAATTGGAAATAGATTCCATATATATTAACAAAGTCTGGATACTTGTATATTTACCACCAGGTGTAAAAGTCATAGGGTGTAAATGGATCATCAAAAGGAATAGAGGATCTGATGGAAAGGTAGAGACCTTTAAAGCTAGATTGGTAGCTAAGGGCTATACTCAAAAGTAGGGTATAAACTATGAAGAGACTTTTTCTCTGGTTGCCATGCTTAAGTCCATCAGAATTCTTTTGGCCATAGCAGCCTATTTCGATTATGAAATATGACAAATGGACGTCAAGACCGTATTTCTTAATGGGGATCTTAAGGAGACCATTTATATGGCCCAACCAGAAGGATTCGCTGAGCCAGGTAATGAGCATAAGGTATGCAAGTTGCAAAGGTCCATTTATGAACTTAACCAAGCACCTAGGTCTTGGAACATTAGGTTTGATATGGCTATCAAAACCTATGGGTTCATACAAAACCTAGATGAGCCTTGTGTTTATAAAAGGATATAAGAAGGCAAGGTTACTTTCTTAATTCTGTATATCGATGATATTCTGCTCATTGGGAATGATGTAGGAATGTTATTTACGGTCAAGGGATGGCCAAATGAACAGTTCTCAATGAAGGATTTAGGAAAGACTAACTAGGTTCTAAGGATCAAGCTTATGAGGGATCGTAAGAACAAGCAAATAGCCTTGTCTCAACTAACCTATATTAAGAACATGCTCAATAAGTTTGCCATGTAGGATTTCAAGATGGGTTTCACACCAATTAGACATGGAATCAAAATTTCAAAAGGAGCAATCACCTAAGACCCAAGAGGAGGTCGAACGCATGTGTAACATTTCATATACTTCGACAGTTGGAAGTTTAATGCATGTCATACATTGCACTAGACCGGATATTTGTTATGCAGTGGCATTGGTAAATAGATTCCAGTCCAATCTAGGAATGGAGCATTAGACTACGGTCAAGTGCATACTAAAGTATCTTCGTAAGACAAAGAACTTAATGCTTGTTTACTCTAGAAGTGACCTTATTCTGACAGGATATACGAATTCCAATTTCCAATTAGATGTTGATTCAAGGAAACCAATTTCTGGTTCTATATTTACTTTGGGAGGTGGAGTCATAGTCTGGAGGAGTGTCAAGCAATCTTGTGTTGCTGATTCGACTATGGAGGCTAAGCATGTTGCCACTTATGAAGTAGTAAAGGAAACAGTTTGGCTCCGCAAGTTCCGAAAGAATTTGGACGTAGTTCCTGAGGCAAAAAAGGTCATTACACTTTATTATGACAATAATGGGGCAGTGGCTAATTCTAAAGAACCTTGGAACCA
This sequence comes from Erythroxylum alaternifolium, assembly GCA_027478495.1. Lineage (NCBI taxonomy): Eukaryota > Viridiplantae > Streptophyta > Magnoliopsida > Malpighiales > Erythroxylaceae > Erythroxylum > Erythroxylum alaternifolium. Next base: position 10,488 of record JANIIA010483495.1, on the reverse strand, counting down.
CAAAGCCGCCAAACACATTAAGAGAAAGTATCACCTCATAAGGGAGATAATACAACGTGGTGAGGTGGATGTGGTAAAGATTCCCACAGATCAAAACCACGCTGATCCATTCACGAAGACACTATCACAGGAGAGCTTCGAGGGTCACCTAGAAGGCATGGGAATGAGGGATATGTCAAACTTGCTTTAGGGCAAGTTGGAGATTGTTAGGGTTATGTAAATATAGTGCACTGGAAAGCAAGTGTATTTACTTATAACTTAATTTTCTTCCAGTTACAATATTGTAATGAAAATATTTATTAATAATAAAACAAAAGAGTTTGGTTTTGTTTGTATGAGCATAATATAACTAGTCATAAGGTACCAAAAGTTCTTTTGTAAGTAATATACATATACATGGAGATGTATGGGAAACATGTATATTATTAGAATATAAATTAATTGATTTACAGACGAATAATCATATTGGTCGCTTGATTACGGTTTAGAATGTATTGTTGCAATTTATCTCCGTGTAAGTAAAGGAGTTTATTTCAAGGGAATGATGAGTTTTAAATCATGATAGAAGTTGGCTATTAGTAATGTCACTATTAAATGAATTTGGAATTGCATATGTTTCTAAAGAATAAAGTAGGTCGTTACTTTAATCTTAAAACATACACCTTAGCATTCGTTTATTGCGAACCACAATCTTGATGAGTGGTGAACTCATGTGTGTTTCATTATAATTCTTGATATGATCGGAATGGATTTTTACAGGGTATCAATCTAGTGTCTACATATTGGAATTATTTATTGAAATATGCATCAGGGAACATTCACTCAAATAAAAACTTTATAGTGATATCATCGCTTCTAAATGTTTTACGGATATTGGTGACTAAACTGACGCCAGTAGTTTGATGGACTAGCTACCCATAAAGTCTTAACACCAAGATTAGATCTTGTGAGTTAATCACCATGTATAGTGAAACGGAAGATCTAGAAGTAAAAACCAACATAAAGACAAAACGATAATTTTACAATTTATTGTGCGGATGGCTATAAAATGGTTCATAATAGAGTTTGCGATTGGACATCGTGTTAATAAATTGAAATATGTTTTCTTATAATTTTAAGTAATCTAAGAGTTTAGCCAATTGTTTTTAGTACAATGACATTTGGTTAATAAGTCGGAATTAATTCTAATCAGATTAAATTAATTCCGTGCTTATTGGAGTTTGAATTATTTAGGTCCAATTAGATTCCCCACTTAGCTTCCAGGAAGGTTATCAAGGAAAGTAACAAAAATAAACAGAGGTTACGGGAAAAAAATGAGATAGTTTGGAGAGAATTGGATAAATTGGATTTAGGCCAGTAAGACCGGAACACTTTAATTAAGAGTTAATTAAATTAGGTCTTAAGCCTAAAATTAAATGTTAGGCTTACACTAATTACTTTTTAATTATAAGCCCAAAGGAAAATTTAATATTGGGCTGCATTTTGATTTAATTAATTAGATTAATTGAATTAAAATTAATATTTAAAAAGGGGGAGCAAAACTGAAATCTACAAAGATGTAGAATTTGGTCATTCTTCTTCCATTATTAAATGGTTTAATAGCTTATTTTTAAAGCATAAACGTGCAGCCCTTGTTTTTAGCATTCTTTTGATTAAAGAATGAAGTAATGCTTCTTCAATCATTAAATGGTTTAATGGATGGCTTTTAAAAGATACAAAAACGTCTAGGTGCTATAATTGAATTGATGCACGTCATTTAGCCAAAGACATCCATTTGCATGGTAAAAAACGTAAAGCTCCTTTTGCATTCTATTCAAGATAAAGGTGTGCATTAAGTGGGCTGTCCACTCACTCCTAAAAAGGGTCCAAGTGTTGGAGGTGTAGGGAGTGAATTGATTTGGCTTGGACACTAAATCAAGGGTGCATTTTTTTTGGAGCATTCCATTGGTCTCTCCATTTTTTGTCTCTCCAAACCAATCAGCCATATTGCAAAATACAGTCTCTCTAAACCATTCGACCATATTGCAAAAGAGAGTCTCTCCAAACCATTCGGCCATATTTTAAAAGAGATTCTCTCCATTTGTTCTTTTAGTTGGCCGAATATTGCAAATAAGAAGATCTCATTTTTTGTTCTTTTCTATTAGCCAGTAATGAGCCTTGGGGACAAAAACTAACATCACTCACGCTAGATGTGACTTAATCAGTCTAGTAGGAGTTGATACTTTAACCATGCTCTAGACCAAGTGGGGTATAGATAGTCAAAGGATGAATTACAAGGGAACATTGTCTATGGACGGGTTTGTAGTCAAACCACTGACTTTTCGATCAATTAGGGGTTATGATGTTTTACTAAATACCACTCATGAATTGTTTGACTTAAGTGTTAATTCAAGTGGTAGACATAATCGGAAACCTAATGGGTCATACGCATTAAAGATTCAAAGAATGAGTAAAATGGGTTTGGATAGTGATCCAAGATATGAAAGAATGTTTCAGGATTGTAATGAGAAATGTTGTAAAGGAATGAAAGAAAGAAAATGTTGCATGTCTGCCAGCCTAGAAATTTTCGAGATTTTTAGCAAACGTTTCAAGCCAAATTAAGTGGCATTCATGGCCACTTAATTCCCATTATTCCTCCATTCATGATGAGGGTTAAAGGAGGCTAAAAGGTGGCAGAAACTCACTCATTTTTGTGCATAGTATTGTAAGAAATCTAGTGAGAAATGTGAAGAGTTCATCTTACACACTTATTGTCTAAACTATTCTCTCAAGAACATACATCAAAGCTAGCACTTTGCGTGTGTTCTAACCATTCTTTCTAAGAGGTTTCAAGCTTTGTTCTTCATGTGGATATTATTAGAGACATCATCCTTTGTTCATTATGGTTTACGAAAACCTGAAGAGGTGAAGACAACAAAGAACGAAGGAGTTAGTAATGTACACATCTTTAATTCATGTTTTGATTTGCGACATCTAATGGAACATGTTTGATTATGTATTTTCTAGGTTTCATTTTATTTTCCACTATATATGTTCTGATTTGTGATGCATGGGATGCATAATTGAAACCTTACAATATGTGTTCATGCTTGACCTGTGTTCTAAGAATGCAAATCTACTTTTAGCATATGTTCCTCCAAAATCATGCTCAAACTTCTCCAAAATGGCTATAACTTTCCTATATTCATTCCTTCTTTATTAGGGAGCTAAAACATGGTCAAAACAAACTATAAGCCATATTAAGTACTAAATCATATAAAAATACCCAAACACAAGCAAAATGCTCTCAGAATTATACTAAGAACATTGTATATATAACATTTATCATTTTGCTCTATAGTTAAGCATTTGCTTGTGATTAATGATTTATTGTAAGTGCATGGTGTAGTTGTGGCTAACACTAACGAGTATAAGTCGATCCCACTAGGACTAAGATTACTAGTCCTAATCATCTTTCTATTATCTAGTTCAATAAATTATGATGATAAAAATTGATCAAATTTAAATTTAAAGAATAGACAAACTAAATTAATATAATTGACTAACAAGAATAAAAATTAAACTAATAAACAACCAATCATAACAACGGTACTTGAATAATGAATTCCCCTAGGATTTCTCTTGCAAATAAGAGTTCACACATTAATTTAACCTAAATTTTATCGAAGTGTAGAGATCATTAATTATGTTAATATCTTTCTCAAGATTATTAGCAACTAATCCAAAGGTCATTAATCAAGATCTCTTTCTAATTAAAACCCCTAAAATTGCATTAACTAGATTACGAATTTCTTTATTAGGTTTGACCCTAATCTAGAAGATTTATGTCAACCTATCTCTAGTATTTCATCAAAATCTTTTCAATTATATTATATCACATCGTATAAAGGATTTATTAATCATACATGAATCAACATATTGGTACATGTTAATTTAAGACAATTAAGAACACATAATTTAATCTCAATGAAATTAAAGAATAAATTAAATTAAATTGAGATCATTACACAATCCATCTTGTGGTTCATTTTATCCAGGTACCATAAAGATTTAGTTCCTAATCATGGAAGACATAGGACGAAAAATAAAGAAAAAACACAAAATCAAAAGAAACCTGATGAAATCCTTTTTAATCTTTACAAAACCACTTTAAATCAATAGAAATCCACTCGAAATACATTTCCTTACTTTTTCTTCATTCTCTCTGCCTTTCTTAGTCATCTAATTATGCCCCTTGATCCTCCTTATCCTTCTACCTTTAAATTTTTGAAATTTAAATTGTAGGTGATACGTAGGAAAGTACATGATTATCTACTAGGCTAGTACTTTAAAAAAATATGACATCTTATTTATAGTGAAATCATACATGAACAAAGGAGTAAGTTTTAAACATAGGCTAATCAACAAACAACACAAGCATGTACCTCTTGAACATAGGCATGTACTTCATCAACATGCATCAAACTCTTAAAATACAACTATTTACTTATCATGCAACTTCATAACTTGGTCAAAAACAACTCCAAAACACTCCAAACTTGTCCCAATTTGTTCCTTTCACTCCAAATAAGTAAATTATGACTTGAAAATCAAATATGAATGAATTAAGTAATGTAAACAATAAAAGCGCTTAAATAAATAAGAAAAATATAATAAATATAAACCTAAAATATGAATGATTAAGCACTTATAAACTTATCCTCATCCAAATCATTTTCATTTCTTTTAACTTAAATAGGTGGCAACTCTAATAATGAATTTAACAAATCAATTGGATTAATAAAGACCCTTAACTTTTCATTTAATTGCAAATTTCATCAATTTGTTAGGCATTTTCCTACTTGCATTAAATAATAAATCAATTCAAGTCAATAGGATAATTTTTCAAACTTTAACTCAACACAAAATTTAACCTAATATATACATGAGAAAGATGCTTTAATTTTAAAATATTTTCATAACCTTTATTGAAAGAAAAGCAAAATACTGACTTTAAATTAACATAAGAGCAATTAAAGGCATGTTTGAAAAGTTATTTAATCTTCAGCAAAAGTAAACACCTTATCATGAATACTTTTGATTACTTAATTAGGTCATTATTTTAAATGGTTACTAGCACCACTCTTTAACATTAACCTTTTTCTTGGTTTTAAGTTAGTAGAATGATTATTTAATAATTACTTATTCACAACATTTTTTTAATTCAGTGGGATTTTGAAAATACTTAAAAGGAATCACTTCTAAATCAAATTACAAAGAAGTATCATAGTGTAAATCAAATATCAATTTCCAAATTAATGTTGCTAATTAAAATTAACTTAATCATCAATACTCATGACTATTTGAATAAACAAATCAAATCATAAGAATAACCAAACTTATAAGGAATAATCTTGACCTATATTCTTTCAAAGTTAGAAATTTTCTCAAAGTGTGTCCTATTAAGCATATTAAAAGAAAATTTATAATCATAAGAAATCAATTCCCCCCTCCTTCACCCCCCCTCAACACACACACTTATGTTGTACATTGTCTGTAATGTATACGACAAATAAGAATAATGAAACACTAGAAAAAAAAGGATAAAAAACATATTAGGATAAATGGTACTCCCCTGATAATAAAAAAAAGTCAACTTTATCCAATTTCATTAATAATCCTTAATCTTTTAATTTGTCATTAGGTTTCCTTAATTGTTAGCTAGTTCTCTATAGATATGTTGGGATGTTCTATAACACATGGAAAAACCCGAATCATTATTAGATATCGTATTGCCTATAACTTAAAAAATATCTCATTCCAGGTAAGATAATCATAATTCAATAACAAAAAAATTATAATATACCTAAATCCGTAACTTTAAAACTACTCTTCACTTAAAAGTGTGAAAAAGAACACATCAAACAAAAACATACGAAGACTAATACTAAGGACCTAAAAGCCATGAAATTTAAAAAAACACCTAAATTATTAGGTTGTCTTTTAACATGTGCTTCTTTATATAGCTAGATTCGTTACTCAAATCCCAATAATAGGCTCATTAGTCTCTAAAGATGCTACACGTTTCAATAGAGTATGGTTATCCATCTCCACTTCTTTTCCTTGCATGATACACTAAGATGAATCATGTATGATTATTTTTTACATAGCATAAGAAATTTCAGTGTTAATCACATTTGTATAGACACAAGTATCGTATTTATCAAGGAGTGTCTTATAGATTCAGATATCTTAAAAACTATTTTGTTATCTCTTAGCTTTAGCATTAGTTTTCATAATGCAAATTTATAATAGCTTTATCAGTAGCTAGGAAGGGCCATCTTAAGATCAAGGGAATCTTTCAATCATCCTCCATATCCAGAATGACAAACTTAAGAGGAAAGATATATTTTTTAACCTTGTTTTGGTACTCTGGCATAACTTTTTCCCCAACTAAATAATGTAGAGAATGAATATTCTATCATATGGACTCCAAATTCGAGTGGTAAATACTTTAAAAAATCATGTCATAAAATCCTTACTAGTAGATTAACTAAAGTTCCTTACTCTACTCCTTTATGGAGAAACTCCTTGAATCCTAAAGCCTCTTTTATCAACTAGCTTATGACTAAGAACAGGATCAGGATCAAAAACCAACGGCATAGCATTGTGGATACAACTTGTGTTTTATGTAAGATGGCAGCGGAGGATAGAGATCAACTCTTTTTTCTTTGCAGATTCTTGAAAGCAGTCTAGAGCAAGATCTTACACATGATCCCAAGTAACAGCTATATATACAACTGGGAGAAATCTCTGAGTTGGGCCACTAGAAACCCTAAGAAGGGTATGTCTAATGCAATTCTCTTTAAAGTTACCTTCACCATTACCATTTATTCCCTTTGGAAGGAGAGAAAATCGAGAAGGTTTACAAACTTAGAAGAAGTGAAATACCAGCTTACAGACAATATCATTAACTGGATTTGATTAGCATTAATTGCTAAAAATTTATAGTTTACTCTCTCTCCAAACATGAAGAGTAGATGGAATCTATGATTTTGATTATCATGTTGTTCTAGATTGTTAATTTCTAATCTTACTTTACGCGTATTTAGCATATTTCCCTTGAACTTATTGTAATGTTGTATTAGCTGTACCTATAGTTAATGTAATATTCATTTTTCTAAAAAACAATTGTTAACCTTACTAAAACAACTTATATAATGAACCTATCCACTAAATGAATTCTCATCCTAGTTGGTTTAGGTTTACTCAATCATAATTTCTTTAAAATGACATACTACATCAAGTTAATATTAGCTCCTAAGTTTTTTAATTCTCTTTCAATTGATAGACTACTAATATCACAAGGAATAATAAAATTCCCTAGGTATTTAATTTCTAGGTAGCTTATTTTACAAAATGATGGAGCATTTTTCACTTAAAATAACCATTAACAACACCTCAAGTCTCTTTTTGTTAGAAAGGAGATCCTTTAAAAACTTAACATATTTTGGCATCTATGAAAGAACTTTGACGTAAGGAATGTTGATATGTAATTGTTTAAAGATCTCCAAAAACATAGTAAATTGATCTTCCTTTTTATCTTTATGAAGTTTACTCGGGTATGGAATTACTGGTTTGTAATCTTTGACAACTTTCATCTTTGGCTCCTCCTCCTTCTCTTTCTCCTTCTTATCCATCTTTTCTTGCATACCAATCTTTTCCTTCCTTTTCTTCTCTTTTCTTTAACTCTCAATTCTTTTCCACTCCTTAAAGTCATCGCTTGAAATATTGAAGTTCTCCACTTGAACCTTGATGAATATCTTTTTCTTTCGCTCTAAAGCTACTCCTTTCTATTTCAAAGTACTTCAATTTGGCTTTATTCAACTATTTTACTGTCATAATTGTCCCCTTCTTTTTCATTCTATAGAAAACTCTCAAAATTTAAAACATAACTGCTAATATAGATCCCAACAAAGATCCATGCTACACTCATGTTACTTAACTACTCAATAATCATATCCTAAATTATTAATCGTTTAACTTTATCTTCAAAACGCAGGATTAAAACCTTGAATACAAGTTTGTATTATGAACAAGAAAGCATGTTTCTCAATCTACACCAAATCATTTACAAAAGAATAAACACATATTGGACAAGATTTTATGTTTTAAATAATGTTTTAAATCCTCCCTCTAAAATCATACTAAAATTTCTCTAAAATGACTCAAAATTTTCCAAATTAGTTCCTTCTTTATATTAAGATAAATTAAGACTTGAAAAGAAAATATAAGTAAAATCAGGTTATATAAAAATCATCAAAAACATAAGCAAAATCATGCCAAAAACACAGTTTAATTAACACTTATCTTACCCCAATTAATCCCCTCTGCCTAAGCTATGGTCCAGTCATAAACATGCATTCTTGAGTCATTCCACTCATAAACATGCATGCTTGAGTCATTCATACGTGAATTTTAATCAAATTTAGATGTTAGTATAAATAATCTATCATTAAGATCAATCAAAGATAGTTTGCAAATATAATCAAAATAAATCAATTCATGCAAGAATAATTACCAAGAATCCTTCCTACCTAGATATATAAAATAGATAGTCACTCATTATATTTAAAACAACAAACATAATAAAGGAATAAAAGGAATAAAAATAGAAAAAGTTTTAGAGTTAATCTCAATATTTTGATATAAGCTTTAGGTTGTTGAGATGATTTTAATATTTATTTTTCCTTTTAAAACAATTGCTTCATACCCCTTTAGGGTGTTTCTCTCTCTTGGTAGCTCACCATAAGTCTATAATGAAATAATACAAAAAAGACTCCTCAATTAGCGTTATTACATATCATTAAGAAATGGTTTGTGCCACATCATGGCTCATATTATGTCTCTTGTGAACTTGCAAAACTCGAAACATAAAATTTGCAGACCTTCTTTTTAGTTTTCCATAATCACTTAATCATTTCAGTTAGAATTCAAATGAGAAAGTTATCGGCAATTTATTCAACAACAATCATTTCATCGTACAATTTTTCCTGGAGAATCCATTAATCTTTATGTTTCCTCTAAGAATATTACACGATTGGGTATTTAAACTGTGAATCTCTCTATTTTTCTTATGATTAGCACACGATTTGTTGTAGAATCTTAACTTAGACCGTATTATTCTACAATTTTTTTAACAAGTCTCTCCCTAAGTTGTGCTTTAGGTCATCTATTTTCTCTATGATAGATATAGGCTAGTACATAGGCCTAGGTCAAATTGTGTTCAATTAAGAATTGTAAATTTTTCTATATTTTTCACTTTCAATTCTCTCCCAATCTTGATAAAAATACAAGAGACAACCTTTAGGCAATCTTTTTTTTGAAAATACGGGAGACAACCTTTAGACCAACAAATAAAAATTATTGACATTACATTGAAGGAAATAACTTAAAAACAATGACAATCCTCACAATAAGAACAAATAAAAATGAATCATATAAATTTTACTAGTTTAATAAAAACCAAATGCAATAATTCAAATTTGCTTCAAATACAAAATCCTAACACTGAAATAAGAAAGTCAGTAAATTCATACGCAGAATCTCCAGTTTATCACAAAATACAAGCAATTTTGCAACTGAATTTAACTCCAAATTCACATAACGTTGTTCAAACGTCTCTAAATTTTAGCTTCTAATAGTATATAACCTCTTCTATTATGTTTTTTTTCTTATACATGTGTAGTTTATGCTACACATTAGGTTTAAATTTGGGCCAAGTGAAACCTTAAAGTAAATTGGAATTTCATTGAGAAAACAATTTTTGAGATTTTAAGTTATACTTGATATCAAACTTGAATACATTTTTTAACTTAAATTAATATAGCAAGCAAAAGAACAATTCTTTATTCACAAGAAGATGAAAACTGCACTTGGTATCATTATTAACATCGTTTACAATTTAAAAATTTTAAGTAAGAGATGTTTCCAGACCAGTGGCTACACTTACAGTTTAGAGGCATTTGATTGGTTAAACAATGTTTGATTTTCTTCTCTAGAGTTTCTCGCTTTAGGGTCTATTTGGTTGGATGTTAATTAATAGAACGGATCGAAATGAAATGGAACAGATTATAATGGAATATAATGTAATATAGTGAAAAATTGTTTGGGAGGGATGGAAGAGTTCACAATGTAACGTAGTGAAACATTGTTTAGAAGATGGATAAAATGGAATATAATGTACAGTAAATGACTATTATACCCTTGATATTATTGCAAAAGGTTTAAATTTTAAAAAAGAAATCATGTCCAATTAAAATAATTTAATAAAGTCTTATTATTTTATATATTTTCTATTTTAAAATAATAAAAAATTTAATAAAGTCTTATTATTTTATTATTGATTATATAAAATTTATTATTAATTATATAAAAATATTATTGTTAATTATTTAATAAATTTTATATTATTATATATGTGATTTATATTTAAAATTTATTTATTTA
>JANIIA010483474.1:0-16091 GCA_027478495.1 Erythroxylum alaternifolium | reverse complement strand
CTCTGAATGAAGCGTTACTTTGATTGAGCTGAATGTTATTCATTGATATATATGTGTTCTATTTTGAGTGAACACATCAATGATGGTTTACTCACTTAGTTCGCAAAACTCATCAAACTTTGATTTTCAAGTACTGGGAGGAGACCTTGTTAGTGGAGGATGCTAACTGAAGTTTAGTACTATCCATTTTGGATCAAGATATGACTCAAAGGTCTGGTCAACTGTCATCTGAGGATTTTAGATATAGTACTTTGTATAGTTTTCATTTTATGTAGAATCTTTTGTTTAAAACAGTGTGATCATAGATGGTTTCTGTAATGTAAATATATGAATGGTTTATAATGAAAAACAGGGTAAAACATATTTTGTTAATGAAATGAGATAAGTTGGTTTTTTTGTGATTACTTTTAATGTGTATGATGTGACTGCTCTAACATGCCATTCCCGTAGGTTATGTTCTCAGATATTCTAAAAAATTTCGAGCATATGTCCTATGGTAGTGGTGTGTTACATCATACATCTCTGAAATGTGACTGGAGCAATGCAAAGTCCAAACGGCATCCATCTGTACGAGAAGGCACTATAGGGGCAAGTGAATGTGGTCTTCCCTGACGATCAGGGTAGATGAAAATCTGAGTATAACCTTATTATCCAACTAAGAAGCAATAAAATGAATGGCCAGCTACCGTTTCTATCATTTGATCTATGAATGAGAGAGGAAAGAGATCTTTCTTAGTCACTGAGTTGAGTTTACGATAATTTATACACACTCTCCATCCTGTAACTCTTCTTATTGAAATTACTTCTCTATTGTCACTTTCTATCACCATCATTCCACCCTCTTTAGGAATGCATTGTACTGGGCTGAACCACTCACTATCAGAGATGGGATAAATTATCCCTGCATCTAGGAGTTTTGTGATCTCCTTCTTGACCACCTCCTTTATGTTAGAATTCAGCCTCCGTTGATGCTCCCTTACCATTTTACATCCTTCCTCTAAGTTTATTCGGTGCATGCAGACATTTGGGCTTATTCCTCGAATGTCAGCAATCTGCCATCCGATGGCTTTCATCCACTTCCTAACAACTTCCACCACCTTACTTTGTTGCTTTTTATTCAATTGGTTGGAAATTATTATAGGTAACGTTTGACCTTCACCAAGAAAGGTATACTGGAGGTATGTAGATAAAGGTTTAAGCTTAAATGTCAGTGGTTTCTCGAAAGATGGTGGTATGGGTGCTTCAATTCGAACTAATTTATCCTTATACGCTTGAACATTTGCCTCCTCCATCTCATCATCTCCTTTAGATTCAGGGTTTTGATATCCATCCTCTTCCTCTGCTTCTACTAACTACACTTCGACGATGCAACTCTTAACTTTCATGTATGCGCTACTCATTATTGGATTCTTTAAGGCTTTATTCATATTAAATTCGATATGATCTTCGCCTATTTGAAGTGTTAATTTCCCTTCGTGAATGTCAATTATGGCCTTCCCTGTGTTCATAAATGGTCGTCTTAAGGGTCAGTGGGCAGTTCTTATCTTCCTCAAAATCTAGAACCACAAAATCTATTGGAATAATAAACTTATCCACCTACATCAGAACGTCTTCCACTATTCCATACGGCCTATTAATGGATTGATCACCCAACTGAATTAACATTGATGTTGGCTTGACCTCTCCCAGTCTTAATTTCCTAAATATCGACAAAAGCATAAGATTGATGTTAGCACCCAAATCACGCAAACACTTTGTAAATTCAAATTCACCAACCACACAAGGTATTGTGAAACTTCCTAAATCTTTCAATTTCGAAGGCATTTGACTAGTGACTATCAAGCTGTAAGTCCCAGTTAGAGCTATCGCTTGATTATCTTCCTAATTACGCTTCTTTGATAATATGTCATTTAAAATTTTTGTATATTTCGGCATGTATTCTAATGCCTCAACAAAGGAGAGATTGATCTGTAGTGTCCTTAACTTCTGAAAAAACTTTGCAAATTATTCACTTAACTTCTTCTTTTGTAATCGTTGAGGAAACGGAACCTTGAGCTGATACAGTGGAGGTGCAACATAAGGAGGATATTCGCTCATGTCCACTTCTTTCTCCTTTTAGTGATTCTTCTCAATTGGCTGGATGGGCTCCTCACTGTCCTTGTGGATGGTTCAAGTTCTTCCCACTTCAAAGTGTAACAGTCTTTAGTTGCTCCCTTGATTTTGTTCCTGAAGTGCTAAGAATATTTGCTAAATTTTGCATAAACAAGGCATTTGACAATTGATTCACTTGGGCTTCTAGATTATGGATCAAGGAAGCATGGTTCTTGGTGACTTGCTCAAATTTGTCTTCCAACTTCTTTTGTGCATTGTCTAAAGTTCCAAGCTTATCTAAAATCTTGTCTAACTTCGATTCTATTGAGCTTGCTTTATATTTCTAAAAGCCCAATTGTCCCTGAGGCCTGAACTATCCTTCAGTGTTGTTTGTCCAGGAGAAGTAAGGGTGATTCTTCCACTTGGTGTTATAAGTGTTGGCGTAGGGATTGTTACCCCCTCCTCGTCTTTATTGTACCCCCATATAGTTCATTTGCTCCTGATTGTCTTCTTTCACCAAATAGCAGTCCACAATATCATAGTCTATCTATCCACAGAGCTCACACTTTAAATGTACGACCTTCACCAGAGATGAGGACTTCACCTTCATGCTATTAAGCTGTCGTGTCAAATTGTCGATCTTTGCTTACATTTTAGTCATTTGATGGACTGCGATAATACCCTTCTACTCTCTAAAAGTAGCAGGTTGCCGACCTCACTCATTCGTTCACAAACAACTATTGCTTGTCATCTCCTTTATCAACTCCTCTGCTTCATCGACTGTCTTCTGCATTAAGGATCCTCTTGAAGTTGCATCGATCATGCCTTTTGTTGGGTTCACTTTATTGTAGAAAGTCTACTATAGGAACTCCTTCAGTAGGTTATGGTGTGGGCACTTATGTTGCAAGTCCTTATATCTCTCCTACGTTTCATAGATTAATTCCCTATCACCTTGTTGGAAATTGGTGATTTCCTTTATAATCTTGGTGGTCTTCGTCAACGGGAAATACTTGTCCAGGAAAGTACGAACTATCTAATCCCATGTTGTAATGTTTGTTGGGCTCAGTGAATGGTACCAAGCCTTCACTCTGTCTCTAAGGGTATAGGGAAATAGTCTGATTTGGACTGCGTCTCTATGTCTCTCTTCCTTTGTGTCCTTCCTCAAATCTATCGATAAGCTCTCTACTGTTTCAAAATTTGGTTGATGAAAAAAGCTCCCTTCTCTGTTCTTTGATGTTTCTTAAATACCTTGGAAGCCTTAGGGTTCATTCGGGGTTGAGACGGTCTAAAAAGTCCTTCAAAACTTGACATTTTCAGTTATTTTTGTGTCTACCCAACATCTGTCCGTATTTTGTATCTTATGGTAATAATAGCTTTCTGCTGACCTACTAGCTCAAATCTTAAACTGTGTTAGGATTAATTTCTAATTAGCAGCCTGTTCTCAGACATGTACTCTTGCTGCTACTTTCTTTCTGCTTCAGGTTACCATCTCCGTTCTTTTGGTACTTGGCCTTGGCCACACACTCAGAATACTAGGTTTAACTTCAACAATGCCATCCAACTTGCTTCTGGGCAGAAAAGATGGGCATCTCAAGCTACCTTAAGAGAAGACGATGATAGGATCAGTATTGGACCAAGAAGAGGCAAAGAAGTTGGAGAGAATGAAAAGGATACTGGAGTAATCTATTATGGTCCGATCTCATTAACCATCAAGAAAGTAAAAATGCTCTCTCTTTCAACCTGCTGTCTCTCTGTATCCTTGGGCCTTGTTATAACCTTTATGATTGCTCCGGACCTGAATGTAATCTTCAAAGGTGCAGTTGCATCCACCGTCATATTTTTCAGTGCCTCAATGACGGCTGCGCTTCACTGGTTTATAAGCCCTTACATTCACAAGCTGAGGTGGCAACCTAGATCGGATAGCTTTCACGTGGCCACGATTGTGGCTCTGTTATGATCGTGACCAAAGTGTCATAATCGTGGCCTAGATCTTGGTGGCTCACATCTTTCTGTCATGATCGTGGCTTATTGTGATACCATCATGGGCCGTAGTTTTAGCCCAAAACTCTCTGAAACTTCTTTGTTTTTGCCGTTGACCCTGAAATACTAACAAATACATCAAGGTACCTAAAAAACATAAATTTAAGCTCAAAGACTCATACTAACCCATAAAAACACTTAAACACAAACTAACACTTTTAAAACCTAAACACACGCTCAACACTCAAATTAATACTAAATACCTAACAAATTGAACCCTAAAACATAATACAAATCACAACTATCATAGCCAACCAAAAATTCCCATTCGATGTGCGAACTAGATAAGAGCATGTCTTAATTGTATAGGCATCATCTCATTCATGCTCCAAAGGTAGAAGACATCCATATTATCGACTACTCCCTAGTTGTCACCTCAACCACTCAACATAAGACTCAGAATACCATGTATGTACCTGAGTGTTAGACTGTGTAATGTTGAAGCCTTTGACATTCGTGGGTTGGAGTTGTCCTCTGTGCTGAACCTGCTCTAAAAGTGTTGTGCAGAAAACTCACATGGCAATTCTATGCCTAATTCTTGGTAGTGCGGTGTCTCCATGTACTCTCGATCATATAATCCCACAGTGATGGAGAATTGCGTGATACTCATCTAATGTCTCTTTCCCATTAGTGAAAACTGAACTGTATTGGGACGATCCCTATTGTTACATCCCTACTCCACAGAAAATGTGGTGAGGACTTCTAAAGTCAACTCTCTATAAGATGGTTCCACGATTTCAAAAAAGACCATACTCCTACCTCCACTAACTCCCTCACTGATTAGGCTAACCCAACATGCTCCAAGGACTCCTAGTCAATATACCAGTTGACTCCAAATTTCTTAATCTTCAGTCTTTGATACTGCTCTTCTTGAGCCCGACGTTAAATACAAGCATCTGTGGCCTCTCTAAGAGCTGAGCTGGTTTAAAAGACTAGGCTCAATACCTCTTTCTTGGAGTCTCCTTCTCTCGCAGTATGCGTGGCATTTGTGCCTGAGACGATGTTAAAACCAAGTATAAGGAAACTAACTTATTGATCTCTAAGACATACTTTTCCCCATGCTTAATTTCGATTATGCTTAAAACGTACTGATTGTGAAAACCAACTAATTACGAAACATTAAACAAAGAAAAGATTTCAAAATTAAAAAGTAAACATAAATATTTTTAAAATTGATTAAAAATTACTTGACAACTAGTTAAATCCAAAATTAAAATTAGACATTGTGTAATTAACAAATTAAAAGACTTAATTGTTAAAAGACAATTCTAACCCTAACTTGAAGTTAAAAGCTCAAAAAACAAATTACATGAAATTGTTACAATTAAACACGACACTCATGAAATTAAACACATGCCTATACTTAATCAATGTCGTAACTGTAATTAACCTAATTTGACACAAAAACATCGCAGTTAAAATATGTAAATGAAAAAATCGTAAAGTTTCAAAATTAAAGTCGAATTTAAACACAATTCACATGTAATATTACTCAAATCTGATAATAAAAATGATTAGGTGAAGATTAAATTCGACCATTAGACACTAAGAAAGCATGTAAACTTCCAAATTTTCCAAAAAACCCAAAATCATGAAATTAGCTTTTTTAGTTGAAAAACCTACAAATAACACGAAAAACCTAATAAATCATGCATAAACAAGTAAAAGTAACATAGAAACTTAGTTGGGTGTCGTTAAAATTGGCTGAAAACATAAAAAATGGGATTGATATAATGAGGGGCAACGTTGGCTATGAGAGGGAGAGATGAGAAAAGAGAAAATTTGAAGAATTAGGGCATTTTTTATATGGATCTTAGAAGTGCACAATTTTGAGCATGGAATGATGCACAGCCATGCAAATTCCCTAAAGTTTGTCCTAGGACGATTCCTACGCACAGTTCTTTCTATCTTAGGATCTACGTTTAATAAGTTCTCAGTGTTACTAGGTCATAAACTGATCTGAAGTCTAGCCTAAACTAAACCTAAACTAAGGAAATAACCTAATTAACAAAAACAAATTAAATAACATAAAATAAAAAAAAGTAAACATAAGAAATTACTATATTAATAAAACTAAGGTGTTCCTAATATCACTGTCCCTAACAATGGCACCAAAACCTTTATTAACCTTATTTTGTAAGTATTCAATATTTAATATCGCAAGTGCACGATGTAACTATAGTTAGTATCAAAAAATACAGGTCAATCCTACGAGGACAGTGAGTACTAGTAATTGTTGTTGTTCTATTATCTAGCCTAAGGATTAACTGTGATTGAATTAAGCAAATCAAGAAAACAAGCGTCGTGATTTAAGCAAAGAATCGTGGAAACACTAAGTTAATTACCAATATCAAATAATTAGTATCTAGGCATGTAATCCCCCTAAACCCTTAACCGATTGATTATTTGTTATGTAATTATTTTTAAAGTAGTGTCCTAAAGGCAATCCCTTTTAGCACTTTTGTACAAACTTTATTTTGATTAATAAAGTGAAAGCCAATTTTCATTAATTTGGTATTCTTTTATATATGAATTGATGTCGATTTTAAATCGAATTAAAGAAGTCCATGATACAAAACATAGTATGAAGAAAATCATGTTGAGATCATGATAATGTGATTCCTGCCACGTGCAATTATGTTAGTATGTAAATAATCCCTAGTCATAGGATTAATAAGACAGGACATTATTAATCTAGATAGACTACACATTTTATACTCCTTGATTTGATCAAGCAGTGGATCTTACAAACTGTAAGCATGAGACGTTTAGAGTTAACATGTGGATGCTTACTAAGAATAGTAAGTATATCAGATGACCCACTATGAGATTATCATATGGATGATTTATCAAATGTCAATGATTAATCTCATCATAGAAATGGTGCAAACATCTTTAGACTTGAGGTACTCAAGAATATCTTAGATACTAAGCCTATGCTTTGACATCATTCCTTGTTACCTCAAGATGAGGTCGCTCCTAGGGTGGTGATTGGGTATAACTATTAGTATTCGAAGGTAATTAGGTAGCCAATAAAGGATTCACCACTCTTGATAGAAGGAGATGATACCCATAGCCTCTTGTCAGGGTCATTATTTAGGAGTCTTTGGCCAGAGTAGTTATGTATCATAAAGAGATTCTTCAATGACACATAGAGTAATGAGATCCAAGGACGAGAACTAACATCACTTGGACTAGATGTGATGTAGTCAGTCTAGTAAGAGTTAACACATAGCCCATATTCTAAACTAAGTGGGGTATAGTATGGTGAAAGGACGAATTGCACGATAATTGTCTATGAAAGGTTCGTAAGTCGAAGAATTAAATATCAAAGAGTTCGTGTGTTAATCCACTTATATTTCGATAAATTGGTATTATAAAACCTTTAATGATTTGCTTGAATTAAGAGTTAATTCAGGTGCCAAAAATAATCAAGAACCTAAGGGTCACACTCATAAAAGATAGGATGAAAAACAAAGTGTGTATGGTTGGTTTTAAATAGGCTATGATTGAGGCTTATAGGCCATGATTGTGACTGAAGGCTCGGCAGATGTACAAAAGTGAGTTCTTCACTTATGTACAAGAAATATAACATGTTCTTACACACTCCAGTGAGAGGATAAGGGGTCTAGAAGAGTTCTAAAGAGAGAGAGAAGTGGTCTTGAGTCTTCTTCATGTAATTTATGCAATTGTTGCATAAATCTAATTATATATGCAAGATATTCTTGATCTATCTCTCCATTTGAACATCTACTTGAACTCATCAAGTTTGGTGTCCTAACCACCCTTACAAACTGCTCCTTCTTCCTCTTTACATGTCCTAGGATGATTAAGGAATGGTTTGATGTTTGTTACAACCCAAATGAGGATAAGAATCAAGAAAGGAGGAGAACAAAAGGTACAGGTGTTTAAATTTCATGTTCTTATGATCTGTCTATGCATGCATATATGTTTTTGGATTTTCAAGGTTGTCATGTGATCAGAATTTAGATTATGACATTTCCATTGCATTTTCATGCATATGATGCATGAATCCATAGCTTCCCCAATAGTCGTATCAAAGAAAGTTTATGCATTGTATATGATGTATTGAACATGTGCAAAGTGCTTGCTGGGTTGTGACTGACATGTATG
Organism: Erythroxylum alaternifolium; assembly: GCA_027478495.1. Lineage (NCBI taxonomy): Eukaryota > Viridiplantae > Streptophyta > Magnoliopsida > Malpighiales > Erythroxylaceae > Erythroxylum > Erythroxylum alaternifolium. The sequence continues at coordinate 7,826 of JANIIA010483474.1, read as the reverse complement.
TTGATTTGGAATAATTCGTATAAATTGTAGAAACCTTTTCGTTCTAATTTTCTTTCACATAAATGTTTATAAGGTTTTATATCATGTTTATGTCAAATGAAATTTCAATTGAATGTCATTTACTATTTTATTTCGAATTAATATCCAGTATATTCATATGTTGGATTCTGGGAATTTCTGGAAAACTGAATGCATGTGCTGATTTTGAAATTTTCGTAATAATTCTAGAAAAATTATTTTTCTGATTTTCTTTCAGAGAAATGTTTATAAGTTGTTATGTTATTTTTTTGTCAAAGTAAGTTGCAATTGAACTTCATTTTCTATTTTATTATAAATTTAGTTTCAGTCTGATGCATGTATGAAGATCTGGGAAATTCTAGAAATCTAATGAAAATGGATGCTTGTAAATTCCATATTAATTCTTATAAAAAATTTTTTTATGAATTTTATGCATGCACATGCAAGATAAGATGTTTCCACATTTATAAGATGAATGACACTTATTATTAAAGTGATTATCTTATCATGCATGATGTAGAGTATGACTAGTGTTAGAAGTAATATAACAAGTGTCATAGACATGTGATATGCTGACTAATTCCACTTAGTTAATAAATAATTCCTAGGAATTAGTTTATGGAATTTTTTATTAGGCACATTTAGAATGTGTATAAGACTCTGGAATTTTTCCATAATTAATTTAAATTGGTTCAATTAATAAATTAAGTCAAAGTCAACATTAGTAAGCTTTTTGAATGTTGATGGAGTTGACTTAATTAATGACTTCTAGTGTATGTGTTTCTGTTATAAGACCTTAATAAATTTTTATGAGATAAGAAATGTATTATTTTGATGGTGGTAGCATGCTTAGTGCATGTGCTTGAAATTAGGGTTATTTCTGAACGTCGAATCGTTCCTTTTAGTGTGTAATAGGTTTAACTTATTTATCTTGATGATTTTGGCCATCAAGATATTTTAGGCTTGTGTCGAAATTGTTTAGATAAATTTAAGATGACCTATGAATATTATAGATGACTTATTGATGAAAGGGAATTTTGGAAACACTATGGATTAATTTATAATTAATCTAAGTAGAGAATAGCATTTCTAGTGCGACTAGAAAAAGGCATATATACTAGAATTAAAGTGTTTAATTTGGACATCAAAATAATTGAATTTTAAGGTTCCTAATCAAATTACATTATGATAGTTGTGCATTATTCTATGTTTTACTAAGTGATTGGCATGTGTTTTCTTGCATAATTGTTGATTATTGTTGTAGTTTAGAATTCATTTTGTAGTTTTTCATTTAGTTTGATTTCCATCGTTGTTCTTTTACGTTTGATGTTAATTTAGGGTAAGACTTGACTATTTTTATGTAAGAAGGAAGATGGAGCAACTTGGAGATTGAGCTAGAGATCAAAGAGGAGAAGAAAAGAGGACTTTATCTATGGCAAATTCCCACCATCATAGGAATCATGCCAATTCCTACGATCGTGGGAATTATAATCCAAGTCATAATGTGGGCCTTCATTAAACTTAGGATTTTTGGACTATTAAAGCATAATTGAGCCTCCATCATCAAGGGGAGATAAAACCCTTCTGTAGAAACACTATCCTTGATTGAAGAACACAAGTTTGGAGCCTTAAGGAAGGATTGAAGTCAAGGATTATCACAAGATTGGGGAAAACAGCACATCAACTTCCAAAATTCCAGATTTTGGCAAAGAAGAGAAGAATTCCTTTTATCCAATTTTCTATGTTTTTCTTTCTTCTACTTTTTGTAAAATGGTTTGTTTGAATGTTGATTATGTTATGGAGACCGTGAGTGGCTGATTTAGTTTTAGGAATTGTTTTTGAACTATTTTGTTAAAACTCCTATTTTATTAAATTGAGTGAAGTTGTCTTTGATGATTGTTGATTTTATTTGTTATCTTCCAATAAATCGAGAGAGGAAGATTAATTATGTAGGATTGCACAATGAGAGTTTGCAGCCTATAGACGTACAATCATCATGTCAATTGATTAATTATAAGAGACATCTCGGCTAATTCAATTGATCACCCATAGGATAGTTTAATAATTAATTGAATCGGTAGAGTCATTGGGTAGGTCGAGAGATCGTTCAATTAACTCTTGTTAATTTGATTAGGACAATTCATTATACCTTAAGAGAGGGTAAGTAATAAATTTGGAAATCTTAGGTGAGACATAATTCAATTAATAAAATACGAGGGAGATAAAATAGGGAAAAAAAGTAATCTCTAGTCTTTAGATTCTTGAGTTTCGATTTTTTTGCATATTGTTATTGTTCAATGTTCGTTATTAGTCTTTTAATTTTAATTTAATTTTCTATATTATTTTCATTAAACAATTTCATTTCTTAAACAAAGTTTTGTCTGAATTAAGTGGTGTCTAAGCATCAACCCATGTAGGATCGACATCTGCTCTTTTTAACTACAAGTCACGACTCGTTCACTTGTTATTTTTGAGCGTAAAACAAGTATATTGTATTTGCGATCAACACATTCATAATTCAAATTAGCCGAGACTAACCCCATTACCCGATTTAGTTCAAGAGTTAAATCGAACCACAAACTTTTGATGTTTAATTAAGTCACAACCTTAATTAAACATCCTTTGTGTGATACATACATTAGATGTGTTTTAAGGATGGTTATGGACATAGACTCAATTTAGTTAAGTTGTCCATAATCTGAATATATATATGCGATATATATAAAATATCATCAATTTAATTAAGTTGTCCATAATCTGAATATATATATGCGATATATATACAATATCATCCAAGTATTGATGAGACCAAAGAAAAAATCCCTTAACTGAAATATTAGGACTTACACCTTCCACTGATATGGTAAGAACCATAATTCTTTTAGAGTTAGGTTGTTGGGCAAACCTAAGCCCTCTTTACACGAATATGTTCAAACCATAGAAATCAGATTTTCATATTAATGGATTGGTCCTAATTGGAACCGTTGATCGTAGATAGAAGCAAAGTTGGGTTATATACATGGGATGTATGCAAATCATGAGTTTATAACCCAATGAGTGTGCTAAATCAACAGTTGATGGCACAAGTCAATAGTTGTATAACTAAATGCAATTGGTATAAATGATACCTACCGATTAACCTAAGGTGACTTGTTTGGCAAACCCAAGGTCATTCTTGGTGATATTGGATATCGACCCATTAAGAAAACTATAAGTTTTCTCGAATTCGTAGTGAGGGCTATAGATTTGAATAAGAATAGTGGGACCCATAATGCATATGATTAAAGTCCTTATCGATATGCACTGGTGTACATTCTAAAACTTTCTCTCATTCTTCTAGGTTATTGAATTGCCATGATGTCTTCGTCCATTGTGAACCTACGCTCTCTATTAGACTCCAACAAACTCACAGGACCTAACTTCTTAAATTGGCTATAGAATTTGAGAATTGTTCTCAAATATAAGAAACTAGGATATGTCCTAGATGAACCACTTCCTAGTCCCTCGGCTGCTGTTGCATCTGATAAGGATCAGAAAGTATACAAGAAGTTACTAGATGATAGTGAGCTGGTTAGCTATATAATACTGGCCTTTATATCACCAAAACTGCAAAATCAGCAAAGGCAACGGATGCTCATACCATAGTCTACCATCTAAGGTAACTATTTGATGAGCAAGCTCGGTCTGAAAGGTTCAAGACCTCAAGGTTGCTTTTCTGCTCTAAGATGGCTGAGGGATCATCTCCAGTTCAGTATGCGCTAAAGATGTATAGATATATTGAAAGGTTAGCCAGTTTGGATTTCATAACGAATCGTGAATTAAGTATAGATTTAATTCTAACTGGTTTAACCGATAGTTATTCACAGTTTGTGCCTAACTATCAAATGAACCAAATATCCATAACGATACCTGAGCTAATTAATCTGCTCAAAAAAACTGAGCAAACTGTAAAGAAAGACAGTAAGGCTGTGATGCTGGTGGACTCTCCTTCTAGTTCCCAAAAGAAGAACCAAAAGAAAAAGAAGAAGTCTAAGAAGCCAGTGGGAGGAGTAGCTAAGAAGAAGACAAAGGAGACGACATCAAAGGGAATATGCTTCGATTGCAACAAGGAAGGATATTGGAAGAGGAGCTACAAAGCTTACCTAGAGTTGCTAAAGCAGAAGAAGGCATTAGATGCCCCACCTTCTACTTCAAGTATATTACTTGTCATTGAGGTTAATACTATTTCTTATTATAACATTTGGGTATTAGACACCAGATATGGCTTACACATATGTGTTGATATATAGGGTATAAGGGATAATAGATCGCTCAATAAGGGAGAGATGGACCTAAGTGTGAGAAATGGAGTAAGAGTTGTTGCATTAGCTGTAAGAACATATGTTTTGTATCTTCCTAGTGGGCTAGAGCTAATTTTGGATAATTTCTATTATGTACCTGTTGTGACAAAGAACATTGTATCTGTTTCATGTCTTAATAAAGTAGGATTTTATTTAACTTTTTCAACCAATGATTGTTCAATTAAGTTAAATGAAATGTTGTATGATACTGCTACATTGTGCAATGGTATTACATATTAGATATAAATAATCCAATTTTAAATATCAATGATAATAAAAGACAAAAACGAGATAACTTAAAATCATATTACGTGTGATATTAGCGACTTAGCCATATAAGTGAGCTTAGGATCATTTGATTATGAATCATATGACACATATGAATCTTACTTGTTAAGCAAGATGACTAGATCATCTTTTACAGTAAAGGGTGAATAAGCGAATAGATTATTATACCTAATAAATTATGATGTATGTGGTCCAATGTCCATTAATGCCAAAGGTGATTTTATGTACTTTATTACCTTTATCGATGATTATTTATGATATAGGTATGTGTATCTAATGAGATACAAGTTTGAAGCATTTGAAATGTTCAAATAATTTAGACATGAAGTAGAGAAACAATTTGGTAGAAGTATCAAGACACTTCGATCAGATCGAGGTGCTAAATACTTAAATGAGAAGTTTCTAACTTATCTCAAGGATAACGAGATTGTATCCTAATGGACTCCACCTTATACACCGCAACATAATGGTATGGCTGAAAGGAGAAACTGAACCTAGTTGGATATGGTAAGGTCAATGATGGGCTTAACAAATCTACCAAAATCCTTTTGGGGTCATGCACTCAAGATTGATGTTTATATGATAGACAGAGTCCCTTCAAAAGTAGTTGATCTTACTCTATATAAGATATGGACTAATAAAAGCCCTATTTTTCTCATATGAAAGTCTAGGGTTGTCTAGCTTATGTGAAGCATATTCAATTAGACAAGCTTAAAGCTAAATCTGATAAATGTCTGTTTATAGGATATCCTAAGGAAACAATTGGATATCAGTGTTACAGTGCTTTAGAGTAAAAGGTTTTTGTCTCAAAGCATGCTATCTTTTTAGAGAAAGATTTTCTTCTAAGAGAAGACAATGGGAGCAAAATTGAACTTAATGAAGTTTATGATGCTCAAACAGATGTAAATCAATTGCTTGAATCCGAAATTGTTGTTCACGAAGATAAGACAACAATTGAACCTTCTGACACATAAAAAATTTCGTAGGTCAAGTAGGATATACATTGTTGCAGAGAGATATGGATTTCTCATAAGTAAACAAAATGACATATTGCTTATAGAGAACGATGAGTCTATAACCTATGAAGACACTCTGAAGAGTTAGAATTTGAAAAATGGCTTCAAACCATAAAGTACGAAGTGGATTCCATGTTTGAAAACTAAGTATAGACTTTGGTTCACCCACCCGAAGGGTTAAAAATGCAAATGAATTTTCAAGAATAAAATTGGCATGGATGGTAATGTGATTACTTATAAAGCAAGGCTGGTTTTCAAAGGATTTCATCAAAGACAAGGAGTTGACTATGACGAGACATTTAGCCCTGTAGCGATGCTTAGATCCATTAGAATACTCCTAGTCATTGCTGCTCATTATCATTACGAAATATGGAAAATGGAAGTGAAGACGACTTTCTTGAATGGAAACCTAGTTGAGTAGGTGTATATGATATTGCCTGAGGGCTTTTTATCCAAAGATGGAAAAAGGGTATGCAAGTTTCAAAAATCTATTTATGGATTGAAGCAAGCATCTAGGAGTTGGAACATCTGATTTGATGAGACAATCAAAGAGTTTAGTTTCTAACAAAATCCTGATGAACCTTGTGTGTACAAGACGGTTAGTGGGAGTGCTATCATATTCCTTGTGTTATATGTAGATGACATATTACTAATAGGAAATAATGTCTCAAGTTTGCAATGAGTCAAATTTTGGTTGTCCCAAAATTTTTCCATGAAAGACCTTGGAAAAGCAACCTATATATTAGGAATAAAGATCTACAGAGATAGATCAAGGAAATTGCCAGGTCTTTCATAGTCGATATACATAAATTTAGTGTTAAAGAGGTTTAGTATGGAGCAGTCCAAGAGAGGGTTCTTCCCATAACTTATAAGATAAAACTCTCAAAATTTATGTGTCCTAAGACTCAAGATGAGAGTACTCGCATGAGTATGATCCCGTATGCTTCGACAATAGGATCAATCATGCATGCTATGTTTTGTACAAGACACGATATATCGTATGCTCTAAATGTTACAAGCAAATATCAATCGGATCCTGGTAAGTGTCACTGGGATTCTGTCAAGAATATCCTAAAGTACTGGAGAAGGACTAAGGATGCATTCTTAATATATGGAAATAAAGATCTCACAGTGAACGAACATATGAATGCTAGTTTTCAATCTGATCAGGATGACTCCAAATCCCAGTCAGGTTATATTTTCAGACTAAATGGTGGAGCAGTCAATTGGAAGAGTTCTAAACAAGAGATGAATACAGATTCAACGACCGAGTTGGAGTACATTGTAGTTACGAAAGCGGCAAAAGAAGCTATTTAGATTAAGAAGTTCGTTATGGAACTTGGAGTGGTTCTGAGCATGGTAGACCCAATACTATTATACTGTAACAACAATAGGGCTATTGCTTAAGCTAAAAAACCAAGGTCTCATCAGAGGTCTAAGCACTTACTCAGGAGATATCACCTGATCAAGGAGATAATTGAAAGAGGTGATGTAAAGATAGAGAGAGTGCCCACAGATCAGGACATCGTTAATCCTTTGACTAAACCACTTCCTCAAATGGTACTCACCTATGGTATTAGATATAAAGGTGATTGGCTTTAGTACAAGTGGGAGATTGTTAGAGTAGTGCTTTAAAGGTAGTCACCTTTATCACTTTTATATAAACTTTATTTTGATTAATAAAGTAAAAGTCAATTTTCATTAATTTGATATTTGTTTATATAGGAATTGATGTCGATCTTAAATCGAATTAATGAAGTCTATGACACAAAACATAGCATAAAGGAAATCATGATGAGATTATGATAATGAGATTCCTATCATGTGCAATTATGTTAGTATGTAAATAAGCCCTAGTCATAGGATTAATAAGACAGGACATTATTAATCTAGATAGACTAGCACATAGTATACTTCTTGATTTGATCAAGCAGTGGATCTCATAAACTGTAAGCATCAGATTTGGATCTCATAAACTGTATTCGGATGGTTTTGTAAAGCTACAATGTAAGTTTGGTTTTTATGAAATGAAATGAGGAATGCAGTTGGTTTTCAAATTTGGTGACTTTTCTGTATAATAGTTGATGCCATGATTAATTTGGATATGTGATTGCTCTAATATGCCATTATTATAGATTATATACTGGAATGTCCATAGGGTGTT
>JANIIA010483440.1:0-16094 GCA_027478495.1 Erythroxylum alaternifolium | reverse complement strand
ACAATGGTTCATCCTTCTGATGGAGAAGCTTGGAAGAGCTGTGACGAGCTTTATCCTGAGTTTGCCGGAGAACCACGTAATGTTAGACTAGCCTTAGCAATAGATGGATTTAATCTACATGGGAATTTGTCACTTTCTTATAGCGTGTGGCCTGTTGTTCTCTTACCATACAGTTTACCCCCTTGGATGTGTATGGATGAGTCATTTTTTATGCTATCACTGGTTATTCTAGGTCCAAAAGCAGTGGGTAGAGACATATACGTGTATATGAGACCACTAGTAGATGAGTTAAATGAGTTATGGGAAGATGGTTTTGATGTTTTTTATGCTTTAAAAGGAGAAAATTTTCAAATGCATGCAGCGTTAATGTGGACTATCAACGACTTTCCAGCCTACGGTACTATTTCTGGGTGGAGCAGTAAAAGCTATAAGGCATGCCCTATTTGTAACAAGCGCACCTCTTCTTGTAAGTTAAGAAGTAAGATTGGTTACTTACGCCATCGGCGTTTTCTTCCTTATGATCATCCATGGAGAAAAAGCAAGAAGTTTGATGGCAAGAGTGATTATCGGCCTACACCTAACTTACCATATGGAGATGATGTGATGGATCAATTATATCATGTGCAGAATATATGTTATGGAAAGCACCCTACCAATAAGAGGAGAAGGAGATTGGAAGGAGAGTTGAATTGGAATAAAAAAACATTCTTTTTGATTTACCATATTGGCATAAGTTAAGATTGAGGCATAACTTTGATGTCATGCATATAGAAAAGAATATTTGTGACAATATCCTTGATACTTTGATGAATGTTGAAGGTAAAACCAAAGATACTATCAAGGCTCGGCTTGATTTGGAAGATATGAATATTCGAAAGGAATTACACTTGAGAAGAGCAGCTGATGGAACTATTGTGGCAAAACCTACAGCATGTTATACAATGTCTATGGATGAGAAGAAGAAGTTTTGCGAGTGTGTAAAGCAGGTGAAGTTTCCTGATGGTTGCGCATCTAATATATCTAGATGTGTTAATGTTGATCAAAGGAAGATTACTGGACTTAAGTCTCATGATTATCATATACTATTACAAAGCATTCTTCCATTAGGCACGCGTGCCATCTTGGATAAAGATGTGATAGTTGTTTTAATAGAGTTGGGGGACTTCTTTCGTCGAATTTGTAAACGAGGTTTGAATAAGGATGACGTACAGAAAATGTGTGATGAGATAACTTTAATCCTATGCAAACTTAACAACTGATTATATTTTTGCATTTATGAATTGTGATTTATAGATGTTATAATAGATTTTTTTACGTTTATTGTTAGGAAAAAAGTCAAAAAGATAAATTGGCTAAGAGTCAAGTCAAATGTCTACCAAACTCTGGCTCCAAGGCCTTTGTAGCGATATGACATGAGATTGTAAGTTATTATCTTTTTAATTATATTTTACTTTGGTTGATATTTCAAATTTTATAATAAATATTACTAATAATAATTTTCAATACAACAGAGTGACAAAGATGGAGAAGAGTGTGACTGGATGAAGCTATGGTATCACACTCATTATGATGAAAGTAAAGGTCAATGGACAACTACAGAATGCAGAGAAAAATGGGTGAGTACATAGTTTAAATACAAATTTTTTTAGTATTTATGAATTTTAGTATCTAATTATTTCTTAATTTTTTAGGAATTAATGTGTAAGGAATTCGCAAATTCAATAGAACAAGGTCATCCGATGACAGTGGATGAAGTCTGCGACAAAGTCTTGGGCACTAGATCTGATTATGTTGTTGGCATGGGAGTTGGGCCACGACCAGAAGGGAAGACTTCGATCAGAAAGAGACTTCGAGAGGAACCAGAGGAGTCAAAGAAGGTTAATCGAAAGTTACAGTCTCAAGTCGATGAATTGACTAAAACAGTTGAACAAATGTAAGATCGATTCACTACCGAAGTTGAGCAACAAAGAATTAAATATGAACAATAAAAAAAGCTCTTGGAACTTTTATGATCTACACATAATATTCATTTAGATTAGATATATATGAACTCATATTGATATCTTATTAAATTATGACATACTTTTTATATTAATTACTGTATTATCACATGTTTAGAAATTGCAATTAACTAATAAATTGTCTACACTTATGAAATTCTTGTGATACATAAATAATTGTTAAAATTAATTATATACTAAAAATTTAAGAATTATTAAATAAATAAAATTCAATACTCAATAATTATTAAAAATATAAGATTTAAAAATAATATTTAAATTGTAAAATTATTAAATTTAATTTATTTTAGGATAAGAAATAAAAAACAAATGAAATATATTCTGCGACGTTTCGAGGAAAGATACATTCTGCGACGTTTACTGAAACGTTACTGAAACGTCGCAGAATGTATCTTTCCTCGACGTTATAGAAAACGTCACAGAATCTACATTTTCGCGACGTTTACTAAAACGTCGCATAATATTAACGATTCTGCGACATTTGTTAAAACATCGCGGAATATTAACGATTCCGCGACGTTTGTGTCTAAAATTGCAGAAAGTCTAACCTTTTGGTGACATTTTTGTAAATGTCGTCGAATGTGTACGTACTCAGCGACGTTTTTTGTAAAACGTTGCAGAAACCTTTTGCCTATACTACATTCCGTAACGTTTTTTGTGACGTTTTTTAAAACGTCACAAATTGGATTCTGCGACGTCTTTTGACATTCTGCGACGTTTTAAAAACGTCGCAGAATGCCTTGTATTCTTGTAGTGTGAAGTGCTCCTACAATGCTTCGATATAGGGTTGGATGCTCAAAAGGTATGCCATCATAAAGTGATAGCTTGGTTATTGTGGTGATTGGAGTGGAATAAGGCTTACACAAGGTCATGTTGACTCTGTGAAGCAAATCATGGATATAGTGGCTTTGTGAAAGGTATAACCATTGTTAGTTCGGTAAGCCTTAAATCCAAGAAAACGATTTATACTTCCAAGTGTTTTCAATGAATACTGAGACTATACTTGATTGATGACTTGAGATGAGTTCCCTGTGATAAGTTTGTCATCCACGTAGACTAGCAGTATTGTAATGACACCTAATTGTGTGAATAGAACATAGAGGTATCTGACTTGGAATTGAGAAAGCCTCACTGCTACAATGAATGTTTAAGTTTATGGAACCAAGCCCTAGGGGTCTTGTTTTAAACCATAGATAGTCTTAGCTAACTTACAGACATGATATGGCTGTGTTGTGCTTTCAAAACCTTGTGGTTGACTAATTTAGACAATTTCCTTCATATCACCATTTAGAAATGCATTGTTAATGTCAACTTATTGGATATCACAGTGATGGGAATAAGCAAGTGACATAATAACTTTAATTGTTGAGGCTTTAACAATTGGATTGAAAGTCTCTGAAAAATCAATGCCAGTGGTTTGATTGAACCCTTTGGCAACAAGAATAGCTTTGTATTTAGAAATAGTCACATCAACATTGTAATTTGTTTGAAACACCCATTTTGTACCAAAAATGCACATAGTAGGTTCGTAGGGATCAAGTGTCTATGTGTTATTTTGTTGTAAAGCTTGCATAGCTTGAAACCACATAGGATCAGTTAAGGCTTTTGATACTGTTCTAGGTTCAGTGTGTGGGGTAGGAATAAGGGTGGAAGAGTAAAGTTTTAGTTTTAAAATACCACTCTTGGAGCGAGTTTGCATAAGATGAGTGTTCTGTGGTAATGTCACAATGGTATTAGCTGAAATGTTTGATATAATAGGCAAAATAGGATTGGGTGAGGTGTTTTGGTTATGCAGTGGGTTTATGGTGTTTTGTGTACTGTTGAACAAGGATTCTAAGAGCTTACCTATCTGTTGGGTGAGGATTTTGGTGACTGATAATATTTTGCTATAAAAGAGTGATCCGAGACTGCCTTTTGATAGGATGAGGCTGAGGATGAAGTGGTCATAGGAAGACTTGGTGAAGTTGCATTTTTGCTTGAGTGTGTGGGAAAAAGTTGAGGAAATGGAAACTCTTCCTCATTGAATTCAACATGGCGAGAGATGAAGATCTTGCCTTGATTATTTAAGCATTTATAGCCTTCATGTATGGAACTATATCCAAGAAAAACACACTTAGTAATATAAAAGTCAAATTTATGGTGAGAATAATATCTAAGATAAGGAAAACAACTACAACCAAATGTTTTGAGATGGAGATAATTTGGTGGTTTATTATACAACTTTTCCAATGGTGAGGTATTGTTGAATTTTGGAGATGGAAGGTTATAGATGAGAAAGGTAGCTGTAGAGAAAGCTTCAAGCCAATAAGTAAGGGGCATGTGAGCATGAGATAAGAGAGTTAGGCCTATTTAAGTGATATGGCGATGTTTCCTTTTGGAAACACCATTTTGTTGGTGAGTGTGAGGATAACTAAAACATGGTTGTATCCTATGTTGTGTGAGGTAAGGTAATAAGGCTTTGTATTTCCCTCCTATGTCAATGTGAAGAGCTTTGACCTTTCTGTTCAACTGAAGTTCAATATTAGCTTTGAATTCAATAAAGACAAACAATGCATCTGATTTTAGTTTTAGGGGATAAAACTAGGTAAACCTGCTACAAGCATCAACAAAAATGAGATAGTATTTATTGTTGGAGAGGCCGAGATCATGCATCATATGTATGGAGTGTCAGAATCAAAATTTCAACTCCCAGGGTATCCTCATGAACCTATAATCTATGTGCATGTATAAATATAATGTAAGAACATGAAATTACAGCATATGTACCTTGCAAATGCTCCTCCTTTCTTGAATCTTCTCCTTGTTTTGGTTGTAATAAACACCAAACACCTTCAACAGCCAGTGAAGAACATGCAAAGATGAAGAAATATAGTGTGTAGGGAAGGTTTGAGCATCAAACAAGATGGAAACACAAGTAGGATGTTCAATAAAGAGGATAAAAGAGAATTATATCACATATAATAAACATCAAGCAACCCTTGCTTGACATGCAAAGAAATTCTCCCTCTAACTCCCTCTAAATGTACAAAATGTTTTTGGACTCCCTCTATATTTAAGTGATGAGAATCACTTATATATGTTGCTAGAATTAGTGGGTCACGATCGTGACTTAGCTAGTCATGATCCTAACTCCACTTTAGATATCCATGCAACATTTGCTTCATCAATTCCTTTTTAACATTTCTTACCTTGATCATATCGTGATATTATCCCAAAACATTCCCTCAATCTCCTAAGCGTTTGACCTTTTAGGTTCTTAATTTTTGACCACTTGAATTATCTTTTAATTTGAGTAATTCATGAATGGTTTCATGATGTCAATTTACCAGAAAGTAAGTGGATTGATATACAAACTCTTTGATAGTCAATTATCTTACTTACAAACTTTTCCATAGGCAATTATAGTGTAATTCTTTCTTTCACCATTCTATACCCCACTTGGTTTAGAGTATAGGCCACGTGTCAACTCCCACTAGACTAACTACGTCACATCTAGTTTAAGTGATATTAGTTCTCGTCCTAGGAATCTCATTACTTTTTATGTCATTGAAGACTCTCTTCATGACACATCTACTTGGCCAGAGATTCCTGAGTAATGATCCCGCAAGAGGTCATGGGTATCATCTCCTTCTATCAGGAGTGGTGAATCCTTTATTGGCTACCTAATTATCTTCGAATACCAATAGTTATACCCAATTACCACCCTATAAGCGACCTCATCTTAAGGCAACAAGGAATGATGTCAAAGCACATGATCAATATCCAAGATATCCTTGAGTACCTTAAGTCTAAGGATATTTGCACCATTGCTATGATGAGATTAATCACTAACATTTGATAGATCATCCATATGATAATCTCATAGCGAGTCATCAGATGTACTTACGACTCTTAGTAAGCATCCACATGTTAGTTCTAAACATCTCATGCTTACAATTTATACGATCTACTGCTTGATCAAATCAAGGAGTATAACATGTGCTAGTCTATGTGGATTGACAATGTCCTGTCTCATTAATTCTATGACTAGGATAATTTAGATACTAACATCATTGCACATGATTGGAATCTCATTATCATGATCTCATCATGATTTCCTTTATGATATGTTTTGTATTATGGACTTCATTAACTCGATTTAATATCGACATCAATTCATAAATATGAATATCAAATTAATGAAAATTGTCTTTTACTTTATTAATCAAAATAAAGTTTGTACAAAAGTGACAAAAGTGATTGCCTTTAGAGCACTACTCTAACAATCTCCCATTTGCACTAAAGCCAATTGCCTTTATATCTAATACCATAGGCGAGTACACTTAAATCAAATCTTATTTGAGGAAGTGACTTAGGCAAAGGATCAACGATGTTCTAGTCTATAGGCACTCTCTTTATCTTAACATCACTTCTATCAATGATCTCCATGATTATGTGATATCTCTTGAGTAAGTTGTTGGACCTCTAATGAGACCTTGGTTTCTTAGCTTAAGCAATAGCCTTATTGTTGTCACAATACAACAGTATCAGGTCTACAATGCTCAGAACCACTCTAAGTTCCATAACAAACTTCTTAATCTAAACAGCTTCTTTTACCTTTTTTACAGCTCCAATATACTATGATTTGGTTGTTGAATCTGCAGTCGTCTCTTATTTGGAACTCTTCTAACTGATTGCTTCACCATTCAGTGTGAAAATGTAACTTGACTGGGATTTGGAGTCATCCTAGTCAGATTGAAAAATGGCATCTATATGCCTGCTCACTATGAGATCTCCATCTCCATATATCAAGAATACATCCTTAATCCTTCTCAAGTACTTTAGGATATTCTTGATAGCCACCTAGTGACACTTACCAGGAGCTTATTGATATCTGGTCATAACATTTAAAGTATACGATATATCAGATCTAGTATATAACATAACATATATGATTGATCTTATTGTCGAAGCATACGGGATCAAACTCATGGGAGTCCTCTCATCTTGCGTCTTGGGACACATAGATTTTGAGAGTTTTATCCCATGAGTCGTAGGAAGAAACCCTCTCTTAGACTACTTCATGCTAAACTTGTTTAGCACTTTATCTATGTATGTAGATTGTGAAAGACCTAGCAACTTCCTTGATTTATCTCTATAGATCTTTATTCCCAATATATAAGTTGCTTCTCCAAGGTCTTTTATGGAGAAATTCCGAGACAAACAAATTTTAACAGATTGCAAACTTGAGACATTATTTCCTATTAGTAATATGTCATCCACATATAACACAAGGAATATGATAGCACTCCTACTAACCTTCTTGTATACAAAAGGTTTATCTGAATTTTATGAGAAACCAAACTCTTTGATTTTCGCATCAAATCGGATGTTCCTACTCTTAGATGCTTACTTGAATTTATAAATGGAATTTTGAAGCTTGCACACTTTTTTGCCATCTTCAGATATGAAGCCCTCAAGTTGTATCATATACACATCCTCGACTAGGTTTCCATTAAGAAAAGTCACCTTCACATCCATTTGCCATATCTCATAATCATAATAAGCAGCAATGGTTAAGGGTACTCTAATGGATTTAAGTACGGCTACGGGGTTAAATGTCATAGTCAACTCCATATCTTTGACGATAACCTTTAGCGACTAGCATCGCTTTATAGGTACCACATTATCATCCATGTCAATTTTCTTCTTGAAAATCCATTTCCACCTTATAGGTTTTAACCCTTCAGGTGGGTCACCAAAGTCCATACTTAGTTATCAAACCTGGAATCAATTTCAGACTTCACGACTTAAAGCCATTTGTCAAATTTTGAACTCTTCAGAGCCTCTTTATAGGTTGTAGGCTCATCGTCCTCTATGAACAATATGTCATTGTGTTCACAGAAATCCATATCTCTCTGAAACATTACGTATCCTACTTGACCTACGAATATTTTGTGTGTTAGAAGTTTCAACTATTTCCATATCTCCTTGAAAAACAATCTCAGGTTCAAATAATTAACCTGCGTCTGTTTAGGCATCATGAACTTCATCAAGTTCAATTTTGCTCCCACTGTCTTCTCTTAGAAGAAACACTTTCTTTAAAAAGACAGCATACTTTGAGACAAGCACCTTTTGCTCTAAAGCATTGTAAAATTGATATCTAATTGTTTCCTTAGGATATCCTACAAGCAGACATTTATTAAATTTCGCTTCAAGCTTGTCTGATTGAATCGACTTCACGTAAGCCAGACAACCCTAAACTTTCATATGAGAAAGATAGAGTTTCTTGTTAGTCTATATCTTATGTAGAGTAACATCAACTGCTTTTAAAGAGACTCTATTTATCATATAAATAGCAGTCTCGAGTGCATAACCCCAAAAGAATTTCAATAGATCTACTAAACCCGTCATCGATTTTGCCATGTCTAAGAAGGTTCGATTTCTCCTTTCAGCCACACCATATGTTGTGATGTGTAAGGTAGAGTCCACAGGGATACGATCCTATTATCCCTAAGATAACTTAGAAACTCCTTGTTCAAGTATTCACTACCTTGATCTGATCGAAGTGGCTTGACACTTTTACTGAGTTATTTCTCTACTTTATGTCTGAATTGTTGGAACATTTTAAATGCTTCAAACTTGTATCTTATTAGATACACATATCCATATTGTGAATAATCATCGATAAAGGTAATGAAGTATATAAAACCACCTGTGGCATAAATGGACATCAAACCACATACATCAAAATGTATTAGGTCTAATAACTCATTAGCTCGTACATTATTTCCTTTAAAAGGTAATTTATTCATCTTGCCTAACAAGCAAGATTCACATGTGTCATATGGTTCATAATCAATTGACCTTAAATTACCAATCTTGTGTAGCTTAGACATGTCTCTCATTTATATGGCTAAGTCGATAGTGCCATAAGTAAGATGATTCGTTTTTGTCTTTTATTGTCATTGAGATTTAAAATTGGATTGCATATATCTAATATGTAAATACCATTGTACAAGGTAACAGTACCATATAGCATTTCATTCAACATAATTGAGCAACCATTGCTCAAAAACGTTAAATGAAATCCTGTTTTATTAAAACTTGAAATAGATATAATGTTTTTTGTCACAACGGGTACATAATAGCAATTATCCAAAATTAACTCTATGATAGGCCCCTTTTTTGATGAATACTACCTGACAGCCCACGAAAACCCTCCAGTCGATATCCAATCTAACTGGAAAGTTCCTTTGGGGCTAAGCCTTTTCCCTTTTCTTTAAAATATTTTAAACTCAATATAAAGAAAAAAAAGGGGTAGCAGTGGAAGTTTTTAAAAGTAACTTTTATTAAAAATTTCGACAGCATAATAACTATTATTTAATAAAACCAAAAATTTCAGGTTCCTAAAAAGTAATTCAAAGCGTTTCTATCCACTTAACCAAAGCACCACTACTACTTTTGGACTTCAAGTCCATTCAAAAACAATCTCAAAGGTTCAAACATATTCATGCATTTAGTTAAAGAAAAGAACATTTATAAATAACAATATTTTCACAAAACCAAGATCAAGACATATTTATAAAGATGATGAACTATACGTAGTGAAACATTTACAATCTATCTTTACACAAAAGATGTTCAAAACATGTTCATAATTATGTAATATCTGTAAAACAAATGCATAAGCAAAACTGCCTACACAGCTGCACGCGAGGAAGGTAGCTACTCAAATGGTGGAGTCCTAGCTACTGAAATCTCTGAGCATGTACCTGAGAGGTTAAAATTAAAAAAGAATAGAAAATAAAGGGTAAGCTAAACGAGCTCAGTGAGTGTTATAGTTTCCATTCAAAATATTTATACAAACATTAACCTCCATAAAGAATAAATATAATTTCCTTTTCTTTTCAAGCAATAAACAATGTTTTGACATAACAAATTCATATAATCAATGCACATGTAAAACATAATCAAGTTCCTCTTTTCTTGTAAGGTAAGCAGAGATGACAATTGACAGTTTCATGAAATTTCTCTTTTAAATTTTTTTGCCATTTGGTACCGTTAGGTGTAAGGCCATGAGACTGGTTCTACATTGCTTACCCATGCCTAGCTAACCTCTAGTAACGGAGCATCGCTTACCCACATTAGGTTAACCACTATATACCGATTGTTACGGAGTTGGTTCTGCATCGCTTACCCATAACGGTGTTGACAGTACACATAAATCAGTGGTTACGGAGCTGATTCTACATCGCTTACCTGTAATAGTGCTAGCACAATATATAATCCATACGTGCAGAGGGCATCTCACAAGACATACTGACAGATATGACACCACCCACCATTAGTGACAGATGCCCCCCCAGACACTACCATACACATTAAGACATACTCTGATCGGTATAATCATATATATAAGGAGACCTAATAGCATACCACAGGCTAAACAACAATTAATACACATGTGCACTACATTTCTATACCAATTTAGTTTATGTCCAAATTCCATTTTCGTGCCAATTCAGTGCATACGCAATTTCAATTCGATGCCATCTCAAAGCATATATATATAAATCTCATAAAAATTAGCTTTTAAATTAAAGTAGCAACACTAATGAACTTATTCATAAACATACTTTTCATGATAAAATAGAAACCATTTTTCCGTTATAAAATTAGTTTAAATATACACTCACAATTTGATCATTTATCACCAAGTATGCTCATATGTTGAGTGTCTCTTCTTGACCTATACAATTTATAAGCCGTTTAATCATTATTTCCACTATAGGAAATAAATCATTACAACTATCAATTCGGTTTTAACTACCATAAGTTATTCCATTGGTTTCCATTTTAGAAACTAACTCTGAAATTTACTTAAAATGTTTTTTCTTTAAAACATCATCCCATCTGCTTAAATCATAATATGGTTCAATAGGTCACGCTAACTTTTTCCATTTGATTTTTTATGAAAACAATCTTAAGATTTCGAGTTATTTATACTTTAACTGTAATTGAACTTCAACGAATCACACCGTCAATTACTTTCCTCTTTACGGCTGAATTTTCCTCGCTACACATACATGTACACTATTCCACTCTCTTTCAAACGTTTCAACACATTTCACCTAAGGTCCATACCAAACATCATTTAAACTCAACAAATCAAAATTTACAAATTTTCTCCAATTTTTCCTAGCTTGGCCGAATACACCACTCTTTCACTATCCTTCTATTTTTCTTATCACATCTTCTCTTCGTTACACATAAATGAACTCAAACTAATTCTAATTCAATCCCTTTTCATTTCTTTACTTCATTGACATCAAATCCATATCATGAACGACATAACCCTAACCTTGGTTTCTTGATTTATTTTTGTTGTTTTTAACCTTTACGTGCTTTTAAGTTTATTATCTACTCCGTAATAAGTCAAAAACAACCTTTGATCTTAAATAACACTCCATATGAAATCCACAAAATAAACAACTTAAACTAAGAAAAACTTACTACTTTTTCTCCCCACCTCTTGGGAAATTGGTGAACACCAATCCTAGGTCAAGATTTCTTCAATTTATACTCCAAATCTACCACTACCAAAAATGGCACCTTTCTTCTTCCTCTTCTCCTTGGCCCAATTCTCCCTTTTTCTCTCTTCTTTTCTTCCTTTCTTTTTGGTTCTCACGAATCTTCCTTTCAAATGAACCAAATTTTGTCTTCTTTTGCCTTTTTATACTACTTTCATAATTTACACGTCATTTTCTTATTAAACATCTTAAATGACTCATCATCATCTAATTTAATGTTTCTTAAACCATATGGACTCTTAAATTGGTCAATAAATGTGAGTCATTTAAAATTTATTAACTAACTCCATTTATGTAAAAAGGCCAACTCGCCCTTTCATAGACTATTACACCTATAAACTAGATTAAATCCCAGAAATATTCCACAACCGTCTCACCATCAAATTGACCATGGGATACTTAAATTAGGATCAATACTTAGTTATTAGGTGCCTCAAAAATTTTGAATGGATTTAAAATTATTAATACCCATTATTGTCCAAAAAGGGCATTTTTTTCCTAAACTTATGAAATTCCCGAAATGCATCTGATTGGACTTATTTTTGATATGTTTCAATTTCATTTGACTCTGTTGGGTTTGCCAGGGATGCATACATCACATGCATGCGTATACAGTGGAAGTGTCAGATTCTAACACCATGACAACCCGAAAACTACATAATCTAACATGCATGCATGGATATGTAAAGAACATGAAATATAAAACTTTTTTACCTTATGTTTATCCTCATTTCTTTTTTCTTCTCCTTGTTTGGGTTGTTGTAAACACCAAACCCTCCTTTGATCACCCAAGAACATGCAAAGAAGATGAAGAAATAATGTATAAGGGTGATTTGAGCACCAAACTAGATGAGTTCTAGTAGATGCTCAATATGAAAAGATAGATAAAGAATCTTATTACATGCATTTTGATTCATGCAACTCTTGCATAAATTGTAAGAACAAGACTCTTTATTCCTCATTCTCACTCTAGAACTCTTCTAGAGCCTCTATCCTATCACTTGAGTGTGTAAAAAGTGAAAAAACCTTGCGTACATAAGTAAATAACTCAGTTATGTACCATTTCGTGTTGGCCACGATTGTGGCCTGGCTCGTCTTCAGCCACGATCTTGGCCTATGAGTCACGATCATGGCCTGCTTAAATTTGGCCATACACACTATGTTTTTCATTCGATCTTTTATGTGTGTAACCCTTAGGTTCTTGGTTATTTTAGGTATTTGAATCAAATCTTAATTCAATCAAATCATGAAGGGTTTTATGATGCCAATTTGTCAGAATATAAAGGGATTAACGAACTCTTCGATAGTTAATTATCCAACTTATATATCTTTTCATAGACAATTATCGTGCAATTCGTCCTTTCACTATACTATGCACCACTTGGTTCAAAGTATGGGCTATGTGTCAACTCCTACTAGATTGACTATGTCACATTTAGTCCAAGTGATGTTAGTTCTTGTCTTAGGATCTCATTACTCTTATGTGTCATTGAAGACTCTCTTCATGACATATTACTGCTCTGGCCAGAGACTCCTAAGTAATGACCATGACCAGAGGTCATGGGTATCATCTCCTTCTATCAAGAGTAGTGAATCCTTTATTGGCTACCCAATTACCTTCGAATACCAATAGATGTACCCAATCACCACCTTAAGAGCAACGTAGTCTTGAGGTAACAAGGAATGATGTCAAAGCACAGGATTCGTATCCAAAATATTCTTGAGTACCTCAAGTCTAAGGATATTTACACCATTACTATGATGAGATTAATCATTGACATTCAATAGATCATCCATATGATAATCTCATAGCAGGTCATCTGATGTACTTATTACCCTTAGAAAGCATCCACATGTTAACTCTAAACATCTCATACTTACAGTTTATGAGATCCACTGCTTGATCAAATCAAGAAGTGTAATATGTTCTAATCTGTCTGGATTAATAATGTCCTATCTTATTAATCCTATGACTATGGATTATTTAGATACTAACATAATTGCACATGATAGGAATCTTCATAATTGCACATGATAGGAATCTTATTATCGTGATCTCATCATGATTTCCTTTATGCTATGTTTTGTACCATGGGCTTCATTAATTTGATTTAAGATCAATATCAATTCGTATATAAACGAATATCAAATTAATGAAAAATTCATTTTGATTTATTAATCAAAATAAAGTTTGTACAAAAGTGATAAAGGTGATTGCCTTTAGAGCACTACTCTAACAATCTTCTACTTGCACTAAAGCCAATTAGCTTTGTATCTAATACCATAAGTGAGTACATAAAAATCAAATTTTATTTATGGAAGTGGCTTAGTCAAAGGATCAATGATGTTCTGATCTGTGGGCACTCTCTCAATCTTCACATAAGCTTTATTAATTATTTCCCTGATTAGGTAATATCTCTTGAGTACATGCTTGGACTTCTGACGAGACCTTGGTTCCTTGACTTGAGAAATAGCCCCATTGTTGTCACAGTACAACAATATTGGGTCTACTATGCTAGGAACTACTCCAAGTTCAATGACGAACTTTTTAATCCAAATAGCTTCTTTTGCCGCTTCAGTAGTTGTAATGTACTCTGACTTGATCGTCGAATTTGTTATCATCTCTTATTTGGAACTCTTCTAACTGACTGCTCCACCATTTATTATGAAACATAACCTGAATGAGATTTGGAGTCATCCTAGTCAGATTGAAAACTGGCATCTGTATGCTTGCTCACTACGAGATCTCCATTTCCATATATCAAGAATACATCTTTAGTCCTTCTCAAGTACTTTAGGATATTCTTGACAGCTACCTAGTGATCTTTACCAGCATCTGATTGATATCTGCTCGTAACACTTAGAGCATACGATATATCGGGTCTTGTACATAATATAGCCTACATGATTGATCCTACTATCGAAGTATATGGGATTATACTCATGTGAGTCCTCTCATCTTGTGTCTTGGGACACAGATTTCGAGAGTTTAATCCTATGAGTCATGGGAGGAAACCCTCTCTTGGACTGCTCCATGCTAAACCTATTTAGCACTTTGTCTAGTATGTTAACTATCAAAGACCTAGCAACTTCCTTGATTTATCTCTATTGATCTTTATTCCCAATATATAAGTTGCTTCTTCAAGGTCTTTCATGGAAAATTCTAGGACAGTCAAATTTTGATTGATTGCAAACTTGAGACATCATTTTCCATCAATAATATGTCATCTACATATAATATAAGGAATATGATAGCACTCTCACTAACCTTCTTATACACATAGGGTTCATCAGGATTTTGTGATAAACTAAACTCTTTGATTGTCTCATCAAATCGGATGTTCCAACTCCTACATGCTTGCTTCAATCCATAAATAGATTTTTGAAGCTTGCATACCTTTATACCATCTCTAGATATGAAGCCCTCAGGTTGTATCATATATACATCCTCAACTAGGTTTCCATATAGGAAAGTCATCTTCTCATCCATCTGCCGTATTTCATAGTCATAATGAGCAGCAATGGCTAGGAGTATTCTAATGGATTTAAGCATAGCTACAGGGCTAAATGTCTCGTTATAGTCAACCCTTTGTCTTTGATAATAACCTTTAGCAACTAGCCTTGTTTTATAGGTAATCACATTTCCTTCCATGTCGATTTTCTTCTTGAAAATCCACTTACACCTTATGGGCTTTAACCCTTCGAGTGGGTCAACCAAATTCCATACTTGGTTTTCATACATGGAATCCATTTTAGACTTCATGGCTTGAAGCCATTTTTCAGATTCTTAACTCTTCAGAGTCTCTTCATAGGTTGTAGGTTCATCGTCCTATATGAGTAATATGTCATTGTGTTCGCTTATGAGAAATCCATATCTTTCTGGAATATTGTGTATCCTACTTGACCTATGAACATTTTGTGTGTCAAAAGGTTCAACTGTTTTCTCATCTTTGTGAACATCAATTTCGGGTTCAAGCAATTGATTTGTGTCTATTTGAGCATCATGAACTTCATCAAGTTCAACTTTGCTCCCACTATCTAGAAACTCTTTCTCTAGAAAGACAGCAAGCTTTGAGACAAACACCTTTTGCTCTAAAGCATTCTAGAACTGATATCCAATTGTTTCCTTAGGATACCTTATAAACAGACATTTATCAGATTTCGCTTCAAGCTTGTCTAATTAAATCCACTTCACATAAGCTGGACAACCCCAAACTTTCATATGAGAAAGATAAGGCCTTTTATTAGTCCATATCTTTTATGAAGTAACTTCAACTACCTTTGAAAGAACTCTGTTTTTCACATAAATAGCAGTCTCGAGTGTATAACCCCAAAAGGATTTTGATAGATCTACTAAGCCCTTCATCAACCTTATCATGTCTAATAAGGCTCGATTTCTCCTTTCAGCCACGGCATTATGTTGTGGTGTGTAAGGTGGAGTCCACTGGGATACTATCCCATTATCTTTGAGATAAGTTAGAAATTCCTCGTTTAAGTATTC
>JANIIA010483290.1:0-16109 GCA_027478495.1 Erythroxylum alaternifolium | reverse complement strand
ACTAAATGTGATGTAATCAATTTAGTGGGAGTTGACACATAACCTATACTCCGAACCAAGTGGGGTATAGTATGGTGAAAGGACGAATTGCACGATAATTGTCTATGGAAAGATTCATAAGTTAGATAATTAACTATCGAAGAGTTTGTGTGTTAATCCACTTATAGTCCAATAAATTGGCTTCATGAAACCCTTCATGATTTACTTGAATTTAGAGTTAATTCAAGTGCCTAAAATAACCAAGAACTTAAAGGTCACAAACGTAAAAGATCAGATGAAAAACATAGTATGTATAAATAATTTTAAGTAGGCAAACCACGATCGTGATCGACGACAAGCCTGATTTTAAGTAGGCCACGATCATAACCGAGGGTAGGAATGAGTACATCTTCACTTATGGACACAAGAGTCTTACCACTTCTTATACACTCAAGTGAGAGCATCAGGGCTCTAGAAAAGTTTTAGAGTGAGAGAGAGGTATCAATAGTCTTATTCTTGCAATTTATGCAATTGTTGCATGAATCAGGGTGCATGCAATAAGAGTCTTGATCTATCTTCTATCATTTTGAACATCTACTAGAACTCATCTAGTTTGGTGCTCAAATCACCCTTATACATTGTTTCTTCTTGATCTTTGCTTATTCTTGGGTGATCAAGGAAGGGTTTGGTATTTGCAACAACCCAAACAAGAAGAAGAAACAAAAAAGGAGGAGAAACAAAGGTAAAAGTTTTATATTTCATGTTCTGTTACATTTCCATGCATGCATATATGATTATGTATTTTTTGAGGTTGTCATAGTGTTGGAATCTAGATTCCCACACTTCCACTGCATTCTCACGCATGTGATACATGCATCAATGGCATCCCTAACATTTAAATGCTATTTAATAAATAAAATAATATTATAATTTTTTAAAAATACAAAAGACTTCTTAAAATTTTTAAATAACCTAAAAATTTTAAAAATTAAGAAAGCAAAGGTATCTTTTACCCTAAAGTTGGTGTGAAATATATGTCTGATGTTACATTATTGTCATATGCTCGTCAATCAATTAAATATAAATTACCCCTACTTCGAATATTACCACTCTCCACGCTATTTGTGTTTTTATCGTGTGCTTGTCAATCAATCAAATCTAAATTACCACCACTCTGAAGTCTGAATAGTACATCTTTCTCCACTATCAGTAAAAAAAGAAAATGAATTATAATTCTAACTTTTAAAGTTTTACATTTGGGTTAATGAATTTAATTAGATGGATAGGTGGCTTGCTCCTCTTCCATAAGATATTGATAGAAAGAAAGAACTTTAAATTAAATAGGAGAATCTTTTTTGGAATACAAAGAGGACAGTAAGCCATATTCACAGTTGGTTCTCTCTCTGTTGAACTACACAGAAAAGGAGATTGAGAGAAACTAAAATTAAACCCAGGAGGTTTTCTTTGTTCTTGTGTTTTTATGTTTTGTTGAGAGCTCAAAGCTAAACTGGAAATGACAAAGATCTAATCTTTCTTATGGAGTCATCGAAGTCACTCCGCTTCATTACCCACCAATCGTTTTTCTCGGTTGTGGATTAGGGGACCTTTATTCTTTAAAATAGATCATGGAGAAACTTACCAAAGATAAGACTCTTGATGGATTTTCTTCAGCATCTGATATCTTGGCCCTACAGAACGATGCTGGCGAGACTGCGTTGTATATAGCTGTAAAGAGTAATTTGGAACACAGGACTTTTTACATGTAAAGATTGGTACTTTTTCACTATTTGAACGAGTTTATTGCTTATGGATCTAAGAAAGAGAGTAAATCTATGGGATATGACCATTCTCAAGATCTGATCCAAATGCAACATCAAGTTCTTTGGAATGCGACCCTCTGGCAAACATGTCTCTGAAGAAAGGCTATCAATCGTCGTGAGTCTCTTCTCTCAGCAACTTCTTTGTCTTCTTTCTTTATCCACATTTACATACACCACCAGCCTTTTTTACTTTTACGTACGTACTTTCTCATTTCCTATATGCACGTCATGATGTGTTGTTATTTTCAATTTTGAGCTCCTGAGAAGAGGCAGTGTGTACCTTCTGAATATAATCAGTTCATAAAGTACTGATCGCACCTCTTCTTTAAATTTAAAATCTTTTTCACTTTGATGACACTTTGGTTTTCTCTTTTAGGTTTTCTTTTCTTTTCTTCTATATTGATAAGAAATTTGAAATGTAGGGAGGAGTAATTAATTGTTAAATAATAAAATGACAACACAGTAATACAATTAAACCCACCGGAAAAAAAAGAAACAACAAAAGAGGAGTTGATTGTTTTTTGGCACAGTTCCCCTCTTTGTGTCATTGCAATCTTCTCTCCACATCTTCCAATTCCTCCTCTCAAATACTAACAGGTGAATGGCCATTTTTGTTTATTTAACTTATTGTTCTGATCTTACTGTTTGATGGGTTCTTTACCGAATTGATAGCAACAGGTTTTCTTCTCAAGTTGCCAACTTTTTTTCGCAAGAACTATTAGCCTCAGCTTACACATTTTTCATCATTTAGTTTAATACATTAGTTTTTTTAGCATTACTATGTTACTATAATCTCAACAGACTCATGGAACTACTCTTTCTAGTGTAACAACTGTTTCTCATATCATGAAGCTACTCATTCTCTTACCATCGATTCCCTGATGGTAAACTTTGATAAAAACAAAGAAACTTGAAAGATTTCTATATCGATTCATCACTACTTCTCTTTCGACCTCCATCACCCACCACACACTAAATCATAACACTACATATGACTACTTCTCTTCATCCTGTTCACTTTTAATGGTGCTTCTAGATTATTAATCTTTTATCACATAACTTAAACAGCCAGAAAGCTCCATCACCTTCACCTGCCGGAAATCTTCATCACCTTCCCCTTACTTTGGCAAAACTGCTTCTTCATGAAAAATGTCTCCTTATATAACATATTCCTACACCACTTAACGCTTCTTTCTATTTTTTTTCTTCTTTATGTTTTCCCTATCTTATTTCAAAATCGGGAACTTGTATTTAGTATGATTTATGAACTTGTATTTAGTACAATGTATGTTCAGTTGTTAGCAACGTAGACTAGGAAAATGTAAAGGTATCACCTTTGTTGCAGTTGTTGCTTGAGTGTACATAAAGCAACTGTATGCTAGTGGTTCTAAGTTGGGTGAACTGTGAAATAATTAAGGTTATTTTTTTAAAGAAACATCAAAACTAGCATTATGTCTTCCTAATTTTAAAAGTATAATAGGCCTTGATGGATATTCTCCTATACAAGTCTTTTGCATAATACAAGATCGGAATTCAACGAAAGCAATTAAAAAAATATAAATCAATTAAATATGCGTTTCCTGTGGAACTATCTTCCCTAACTATTTGTTAATTAAACAAAAGCCAGCTTTTAGTCAATCTTTACGGATGAGAAAAAGTAATGCATAAAATAGAATGACATGAGGAGGCCAATGGTGCTAGTAATAGTCAAGGTTATTATTGTTATCGCTAATTTAAATATATAGAGTGGAAAGTGACTCAAAGATATTTGTTTTCTCTTTATTTCTTTCTGCTTGTTGACTTCATTAATTTTTTCTTACAGTTTGTTTTAGTCGCGTATGTCGCTTGTTCCTAATATCTATTTATTTTTAAAAGTTCAAGATGGTTAAATTTGGAATTCATATGCGAAATCACAAGATGGTTAACAATGGTAGATCTTTATCAAATATGGATGATGAACAAAATGAACCTAGTATAGTAGAGAAGTCAAAAGCTATAGAGGCTCTTAATCAACGGTCCGATGCTACAGTTGGAACTTCAAATAATACACCTAGCCTAAAAGGACGTTATTAGTACTGGTAACGTGATCCTCAAAATTATATGATTGTACATTTAAATTTTTAACATAATATTTTATATGTATATTAATTTTTATTTTTAAATAAGAAATATAAATTCTAAAAAAGTGGACGAGGACCAACAATTAATGCTAGACTTGCCAAGAAGAAAGCTGAAGGAAAACAAATTGATGTTCAATTTCCTCCTTCGTGCTATAAAGTATGTGGTAAGTACATGCCAGTCTTTTCAAGTCGGAAGTTGCTATATGCAATCGGCAACTTGCACCACTTCATGTCTCTAGTTGGAAAGAGACTTTTGAGGATGATAAGAAGGCAATGTGGTTGGTTATTTTTAAAGGTATGACACTTTTTTTAATTGCAATAGAGTTTAGTTTAATTGCAATAGAGTTTAATTTTGTTGTTGCATTGAAGTTTCTTTTTAATTTTCCTAACTATAATTTTTATATGAATTTTAGGATAAATTCAATTTAACAAATCAGGTGCAATCTTATGTGATACAACAAGTGCATGCATAATATAAAAATCGACATTATCATTTGTGCAAAAGTTATCTCAAGAGCAAAGATTGCCCAAAGGATGTAGAGAAAGGTGATTGGCAATGGTTGATTGAGAATAAATGGGAGACTCTAAATTTTAAGGTAATTTTAAAATTTAATACTTTAACTTATTTTTATTTGTTTTCTTTTATTAAAAATAAATTATTTATCGATGTATAGGAGCAAAGCGAAAGAAACACAAG
Organism: Erythroxylum alaternifolium; assembly: GCA_027478495.1. Classification (NCBI taxonomy): domain Eukaryota; kingdom Viridiplantae; phylum Streptophyta; class Magnoliopsida; order Malpighiales; family Erythroxylaceae; genus Erythroxylum; species Erythroxylum alaternifolium. Next base: position 11,493 of record JANIIA010483290.1, on the reverse strand, counting down.
TAATAAGGGAAATTAAGAGATGAAGTCAATTTCTGGTACAAAGTCGATTGTACAAATTACATATAGGATGGTAACGTAAAATTTTATTTACTTAAAATTAAAATTATATTTTCTTAAAAAAATAAGTTCCAATTAATCATTAATTTTCTTTGGCTTTTCTTTTTCTTTTTTTCTTTTTAGAAAGATAAAGATTCTGATGAGTTGTGTAATGCTGTTAAAGTTTGGAAGGTATCGTGACAAAAGCCAAATGGAAGTTGGCCTGTTCTAAATGGAGAAGAAATAATGGTATGAAAGTTATAGTCAAATTAGATTTTTTTAAAACTTTCAAAATTACTTTACTAAAATTTTAAATTCCATCTAAATATGCAAAATAAGCTTCACGAAGAGGGAGAGAAAAATAAAGAAAAGATTTCATTTGCACCTCTACCACTCGTTGAGCATTTTGGTCTTTCTTAGAAAGAAAGTCAAGCTATTCACGCGGTATAGGTGTTAAAGGGATAACATCTAAGTCTTGAGAAAAAAAATGATATTCTAGCTAAAGTTGAGGTTGCAAAGAAACATGCAAGTAGTTTAGATGATGAAGTTGCAAGACTTACTAAAATCACAAAAACATAAAATGAAAAGATTCAAGCTCAAAATGAGAAGATTCAAGCTTAAGATGCAGCTATTAAGAAGCAATCCATGGAAATGAAACAACTTTCACCTGTTTTTGCACATTTGGCAAATATTAGAGTAATTCCTAGTTTGTTACTCAATTCTTCTGTGTTAATTGAAGATCCATCAAATGCCACAGCATCAAATTCCCCAACTACTCATGTAAGTTTATAAATTTTTAAAATCTAGAATAGTTAGTATTACTTCTTATAATTATCATTATATTATTATAAAATGTTAGCACTAAATTTATAGCTTAATATTTTATAAACTAATTAACTTATTTTATTTTTATTTATTTTGTAGGAAACAAATCAACAATGAACTTCATCTTGAAGAATAGCCAGGAATTTTTACCTTACAGAGTTTTAGCTTAAATTAATACGTAGTAGTTTGAGATAATTGTAATAAATAATTTTCTTAGATATTAAAATTTCTAATTTTCTATATTGGAAATTATAATTTTGTACATTTTGGTGGTTTTTTTATATTTTATTTATACTAATAATTTTTATTTATTTTTCTAATAATATCTTCGCACTAAAAATCCATATCATTTGTGACAACTTCCATTTTATGGCCACAATGCAAAAATTTTTATCGATTAAGTAATTAAATTGTACAATTTAATAATATTATTTGCGACAAACACGAAAACATTATTGATAAATTTATTGTCACATATACTCTTTATTTAGTGACAAATTTATTGTAACATATAACTTTCATACTTGTGATCAAATGATGTTGACACTTTTTTATTAAACTATTAGTAACAAATATTCTATCACTATTTATAATTATTTTAGTGGCAATAATGTTGTAACAATAAAATAAAATATTGTTACAACTTTATTCGTCACTACTTTATACTACTTATGTCCACAAACTTGTCATAAACATGTACAATTACTGTGACCATATAGTGTAGTCACACATTCCATAAGTTTTACTATTGGCACTTTTGTCACAATATATTGAAGCACTTTTATAACTTTATTCGTCACTACTTTATATTATTTGTTGTGACCATATAGCGTTGTCACACATTTGATAGGTCTTAGTGTTGACACTTTCATCACAATAAAATGAAGTACTATTACTTCATCACTACATTATATTATTTGTGACGATAAACTTGTCATATATATGTAAAGTTATTGTCACCATATAGTTTTGTCATAAATTTCACAAGTTTTAGAATCAAGATTTGTGTCACAAAAGGTGTTGCATAATTTTGACCATTTCTTAAATTAGTCACTATCGCATTAGTGACGGAGGTACTTGTGACGAGAGATGACGACTTCAAAGATTGGACACTATTAATAATAGTGACTAATATTACTGCTTTTAGTGACAACTTTTACTTTCATAAAAAATACAATTTCTTGTAGTATAGATCTTCCTTGAACCTGAAAATCAACGTTGCAATTTTGATGAGTTTACGAACTCAGTGAGTGAACCATCATCGATGTTTTCACTCAAGTCAGAACATAAAGACAAGTAAATAACCCAATTCACCAAGTATATCACATTATTCAACATTGAATGTCACATCACATTATATCATATGTCAACAAGTACAATATGCATTCAATTATTTCATATCACTATTTCAAAACAATTCAATAAATCATCTCAATCATTTATATAATACATGTAAAGTTGTATATGCAAAAGCACATGTGACTCCGTTCTTATTTTGTTTTGTTATGACCGAGCACCTATCAACCCAATTTACTGTCTTATATGTGTTGTGGATATCCGGCTCATTTCATTTACTGTCTCATATCTGTTGTAGATACCGGGCTCATTGTTATATGAGTCTGTGGCACTTTGTGCACAATCCTGAGCTTAAAGCTTTTTTTACACATCGGCTACTCCGGTCATAACTCCTTTATCTGATCATGCGTTTCAATGTAATGAGATGCATCAATTCACATATTATGCTTTCAGTACCTTTCATTCAATGTTCTCACGTCATATATCAAATTCTTTAGATCTAAATCCAGTATTCATCATTCAATTGTTCATACATTCCACATTACAAATACAAACAGAAGCACATATAATTGAGCTTACACATCTAGGCTAACTTATAGTACGCTCTAGAATAGCTATTGCCTTGATGATCCGGCAATGTCTGAATGTTGGCGATCAACTTATGCATCTAAATTCATGCAATACACACATAATTTACACAACACTAAGTTGTTCAATCATATGAATATACAATTATGCACATATATATGTGTCATGTTCAATGCAAGCTTAATTGACCTATCCGGGTATGTATTCTTATTCACAAGTCTTGACCATTCAATTATTATAGCTTGTATATTACCACTTTGCATTTACTTTTATACCTTGAATAAGTTTGATTACTCTAAATTCATCAACCATACATTCATCACCTTTTTTAGCAATATGCATTCACACAATTTCCCAATTCTCATTCATTCATACCTAATACACATTACTCATATTCTTATGATCATATTTGCATTCACTAGAACACTTTTATTTCTTTGACAACTCATAATTTCCAGATTTAAATACATTGATATCAAGACAATCCATTCATTAAGTAATGACATCAATTAACAACCTAAACTTATCAGACCCTTAACTAATTAATTAAGTGAAAATGGAAATAGTGATTGAGTGACACACTAAGATATTAGTGACATTTGGTAGCCACATAAGAAGACATATAGCTTACTCCATTTGTATGACATGTGTCCTCTAAAACAAAGACACCTTGCAACAAATGGCTTAAGCAAATGCATAGTCATTCTTCTCTCTAGTTGTATCTTCTGCATGCTTTATTCTCCTCCTCCCTCTCACTATCGAAACTCACAAACCTCATAAGTTTGAAATTTTGCTTTAATTATGTTCATCGTCACTCCAAGATCTTGCACAAAGATAGCTATAATCTGTTATCATCTCTTTGCCCTTGTTAAAATCATTATACTCCCATCTGGTTCTTGTAATTGTGTTTGCATGCATGGAAGGCTAGTTTAGCTCGATAATTGAGGAGGAAATTGAGCTGATCAAGGAAGTGAAAGACTAATCTCTTGTGATATATGTTAATAGAACTTGATGATGACTGAATTGGGGATTGATTGATTAAAGTATTGGTGTTAAATGTGAGTTGGGAAAATGATACATGAATGTGTGTTTTCCTAAACTAACTGTATATTTTAATTCATCAATTTTCCAATTGTAACAATTAACTCCAAATTACTAACTATAATCCATCAAACCAAAATTTAAGACATAAACAACACACATTTATATCATAATCATTTTAAATCTTTCATACCCCGAAACATGTCAATTGAGTGCATATACTATCTTTGCAATGTTTTCTAAATCAACATTAATGTGTGTATATGCTCATGTTATGCATGTGAATGAAATGAACCTCATAAATTCTAAAAATGATATGACTCAAAAGTCTAACATTCTAACACTTAGTAAGATTTGGAAACTGGCTATTACATTCTGGAAGTGTCTATGTCGTATGGTGTAGGTGTAAGATGAGTTTAAGGACAATTGTCAAGTTTCTAAGCCAGCTACATGTCTACTCTTTAGGCTACCAAATGTCACTTAGTTCTTCTACCATTTATCACTTAATTCTCTAAGCCATTTGTCACTCAAGTCTACTTCTATATGTCACTCATTTTATAGGCTTAGTCATCATAAATTTCCACATGTCAACTTGTCTTGCCACTTGAAATTTTCCTAGTCTAAATGTACATTTTAATCCATCAATCGTCTAATTGTGACAAATAAACTCCAAATTCCTAATTGTAATCCATCAATTCCTTTTATTTGTAAATCAAAATACAAGACATTAGAAATGAACAATCATGTCACAATTATTTTGAAACTTTCATACCCCGAAACATGTCAATTGAGGGAAAATTTTCTAAATCAAAATTCATGTGTGTATGCTCATATGATGCATGTGAATAAAATCATATCCTAAATGCACCAAATTTATTTTAATATGATGTAATTCATGTGACTAAATAATCTAATACTCTAACTCTCAGTAGTTTTGAAAAATGACTATTACATTAATTACGTTGAAAATCAATTGTCCTTAACGGGGTTCATATTAGATAATAAATATTTTATTGTTAGTATTTTGGAAACTAAAGTCAATTAAGAGACCCTCTTGAAGATGAAAATTTTAAGTAATCATTGGATCACTATAAGAGAATAGTGATAGATTTTTATTCTAGGCTTAGAAAAGTGAACATTTCAAGCTAATGATCAAATGATTCATCTTTCAGTCTCTTTTCTCTAGGAAAATATATAGGTTGCTATCTCCTTTATTTATGGATTTAATTTTTACTTTCAAATAACTATATCATGGGATAAACTCAAAATCATACACCCTACTAACCAAGACCCTTGGATAGTGTCAGGGATCTCAATAGTACTATTTACAACTTAGAAGTAGAAGTAAATGTTTACTTAAGGAATTTCACAAATGATTTCAGAGAGTGCTAAGAAACTAGAAGTTACTGACTTAAAGTTTAAGGGTTATTTCTTCACATAGATCAACAATCAACATTCAAGATGGTATATTATAAAAATGTTTGATTAGGGAACTTATGAATGGAGAATAGTTAACAAGATTTCTAAAGTAAAGTAATTCTCATGAACTTTTACTTTCTAAGCATTCTCTTATAATCATAAAGAATATGTTTTCAAATTATAGGAGAAAATTCCCCTTCAGGTTTAATAACTTTTCTAAAGTTTTTAACAAGGCTATTATTAGAGGGATGTTGTAGGTTATTTATGTACAAAAGGCTTTTATCTATGTTAAAAAACTAAGAATGACAAAAGAGGACCTTAAGGGGTTGAATTCAAAGAGGAAAGGAAGCACTTACATGAATGTCTTTACCACTAATTATAACTTACTTAAGGCTCAAGTGGAGGTTGATAAATTTCCAAAGGACCTTCACTTAATAAATATGGAAAATTCAACAGTATGTTTCTACAATGAGGTGATATTAAACCACAATTACTTAATCAAATAGAAATCTCATTTCATTGGCTCAAATATGGGGATAAAAATGCTACCTTTTTTATAATTCAATTATGAAAAGAAAGAATTATATCAGGATATGTTCCTTAATTAAGCTCAACGAGGATTTGGCTACTTTGCAACAGGAACTTAAGAGTGGGGCCTTCCCTTTCTTTAAAAGCTCCTTTAGTGCTTATGCCAATATTAGCTCATATATGCAAATCCTTCCTTCCTTTATTAATAAGCAATTCTTAAAGGAAGAATTAGAGATGTTAAACTACTCCTTTAATGCTTAGGTTATAGAAAGAGTTGTATTTAATTTGAACCCTTATAAGGCTCTAGATCCTAATGTTTTAATGGTTAATTCTTTTAAAAATCTTATACTCTAATTAAAGACATAGTAACTATTGCAATCTTGGATTTGTTTATTGATTGCAATCCACTGATTGAGCCTTTTAAAGCAAAAATTAATTCTCAGCAAAAATATAAACTAAAAACTTAAATAAATAAGTTTTTTACTAAATTTGAAAACAAAAATAGAAAACCAAAAATATAAACATAAAGAAATAAGGCCTTAGCTAATGTGAATAAAAATTCTTTATTCACCTTTAAAAAAATATTGGAGTTTCTTTTAAGAAAGGGAAGTTTCTCAAGGAGACTAACAAGACATTTATGTTTTTTATTTGTAAAGTCCCTAACTTATGTTCTCTCAATAAGTAAAGTCTAATGTCTTATTACGATTATTTGTACAAGATTATCTCAAAACTATTAGCAACAAGGTTGAAAAGAGTTATAAAGCCTAAGATTACTAATACTTAAGGAGAATTTATAAAAGAAAGATTGAATAATGTTCTTCTTGTTTAATATTTATTTAAGAGATATACTAGAAGAAATTCCCCTAAAGAAATATGCTATAAAATTTTATTTCCATAAGTAATATGATTCAGTTAGTTGGGAGTTCATTCTACATCTTTTAAAGGTGTTTGGTTTTCCCAAAATGATCAAGAATTAGATAAGGCTTTACATCTCAATAACTTTATTTAGTATGTTGACTAATGGTGAGCTAACTGAATTATTTAAAAGATGAAGGGAGAAGCGGCTTGGGGCAAGGAGGCTTGATGTATCCATACCTATTTATCTTTCATGTGAAAATCTTTACAAGGTTGGTGAGGTATTATATCCTGATGGATCCTAGTTTCAAATATCAAATATCATAGTTGATGCATGAAGTTAAGATTGTTTACCCTCTCATTTATTTATGATTTGATCTTTTTTTCAAGAGCACATGACAAATTTATAAGTGTTCTCATGGCATATCTTTATAACTTATAAGTAACTTTCTGGATTAGCTATTAATAGAAGCATAAATCATATGATTATCTCTAGTAGTGCCCACCAAGTTACAAGTTGGTCGTCATTAACATTTATACTATAAGTCAAGCATTTACTGTTATCTTATTATAAATTGCCTATTTCTACTAAAAAAAGCTATAGTTCAAAGACTATCTACCTTTAGTAGAGAAAATTAAAAAAAGAATGAGTAGTCGGTGTAATAAAGTTTTTTCATTTTCAAAGAGGTTGTAAGTAGTGAAACTGAAGATAAACTCACTCCATTTAGTCATCACATATATTTATTTCTAAAGGTCTAATCAAATTAATTAAAAGGATGATGATTTCTTTTTTTTTTGTAGAGATCACAACAAAAAATATATTAAGCAGGAAGAGGTGTGCATACTAAGGAAGGAGGGGATTAGGAGTCACCTCAATTAATCTTAGTGATAAATATGGGAAACAGATTATGGAGAATGATAGATAATAAAGATTCAGTGTTAGATGGATTTACACCTAATTTTTAAAGTGTAAAAACTTATGGGAACTTATTCTCATGGTTACTAGCTCAACTGCTTAAGCTTAAAGGAAACTTAGCAAGGAACTTCAAATGTAAGGTAGGAAATTGTGAAATGTTTTCTTTATACTTTGATAACTTGAGAAGTTGGGACTTTTAAAAAAAGTTAGCTAATGCATTTATTAGGGAAAATTTTATAAAGAAGATCTAAACTAAAAAAATTGGATCGATGAAAATTAATGGAGGAACTTTTCCAATTGATCTTTAAAACTTTATATAAAGATATAATCATATGCCTAAGAAAAATAATGCTTATGTTTGGCTTCAGTATCCATCATTTAGATTCACAAACAACTCTTATAAAGAAATATTCAGGAGTAAAAGAGAGAATCAAGCCTGTATAACATTATATGGATTATAAATTTATTACCTAAAGTATCCTTCTTCTTGTGGTTAACTTTGAAAAATAAATTAGCAACTATTGACATATTAAGTTATCTCAATTTGTCTATTACTTGCTTCTTATGCAAAGAAAATGTATAAACCTTTAAGCACGTATTCTTCAACTATAAATCCCTATTTGATATTTGGAAAGGTTTTTAAGTCTTATGCTATTTGAATAAGTTTAGGATCATAGATTGGTTCCACTCGAATAAGAACATATCCAAAAGAAACATGGAAATGTTTATGATATCTTTAGCTCATGCCTATACAAAATATGGAAGGGAAGAAGCGTAAGATGATTTAAAGGAGAGGAAAATTCCAAGGACAAGTATTAGCTGAGTTTATCTATTGGATTAGGGAGCAACTAATAATTAAAAAAATTAAATGATGTATTGACATAGTGACATTTACTTAAAGAATCAGTTCAAACTTAGAATAAGGGAGGCTTTAAAATGGAGAGTCCATTCCATGTAATAGGATCTACCATTCAATCTCTAATACATTTCCAATCAGTGGCGGTCTTAGAGAAGCATAGAATGTTAAAGTCTCTCCTTGTTTAATAGTCTTTTGGAATTACTTAAATTGGTGTAGATTCAAAGATGCAACTTTTCAAGGCTAAAATATTGAACCAACTGTAAAATTATTATATTAGCTACTTTCTTGCCTTCGAGCAGCAACTCTTTCTTCTTTTATACTTAGCTTTGTCTAACTATTTAAATCAAGCTAATTCTCCGATTTGACTTCTTATACCAAACTCTCTTTTGTAAAGTTGTGCATTATTTAACTTTAAGAAAAACTATTTACTCTTGTTTAATAGTCATTACGATAAATGAGAATTAATGCAAAATCATAAAATGGCCACTAAAAAAATGTTTAAGGATAAAGGTTATATAATCATCTTGAGGATTTGTTTTAGTTGTATTATTTATGTATTATAGAAAGAACTGAAAAATAATAATTTCATGATGTACATAAGGACACCTAAGGCTTTTGTAATGACATTATCCTAAATAATAAAAACTATCATTGTCAAAGCAATCATATATATGAGCTCATCGACATCACAAAATATGGAACCTGCAACAGATTCTATGATATCTAACCACTTTTAGCAATATTTTTGGATAAAGATTTTATGTGAGCTCTTATAAACACCAATTTTAGTTAGTTAAGTTTTTTAAAGAATATTTTAGGCCCTTTAGATACAGGAACTTGATATTGATGCAATCTTTTGGTCTTTACTTATTCTCTAATAGCCCCTTTCTAATTGTCTACACAAAAGTAGCTTCGCTAGTTGTGATTTATCTTTATTCTAGTCATAATTTTTCTTGGGCTCAAAAAGATGAGAGAGAGCATCTCACCTCTCTTTAAGTTCTCTATTGAGCTTTAATAGGTTCTCTTTGATTTTTTTATGTTCCGGTTTCTTTAACTCTTATAGCTTGGTTTTCTGCTACATGGTCACTTTGTTCATCAATGTTCTGTCACTGGTTCTTTGTTCATCTACTTAGTTATTTCTTTTGCTTACTTCTCCTGCTTGGTCACTCAGATCTGACTTATGGTTACTAATCTTTCTTCTCCTACTTGGTCACTCTCTTGAATGATTTGGTACGTAATATTCCTCCTTCATCTTATTCTAACTCTATAAGTTATCAAATCCTATACCTATTTTTCTCACTCTTCACTTACATTTTATATTAATGGTTTTTCAACCTTCCATTAAGTTTCCTTTTTATACTTTCCTGGAATTTTTAGTCCTAGCATTCTTTCCTAACCTAACCAAGTTAGTAATCTTAGTAACTTTCATCCATTAAACTCGTCCTCCTATCCTTCCCCCTTTAAACCTAGTGTAGTTTTAGCTAACCACTCTCAGACACTAAAATCTCCTAGTCAACCTCCTTTTAATGCTACTTTTTCTCCTGCATAACATGCTCCTACTATAGCCTCCAATAATCACTCCTAAGGTAATCTTTAGTTTTTTTCTCTCTCTACTAAACATGGGACTACATTGGTATCTCCATCAATGCATATTCTATATAAGGGTGATTTTAAATAGCAATGTTCACTAGTTGGCTTTTTTTATTAATAAATAGCCAATATTTCCACCTCTAAGATCTTAGGCACATAAAAAATGGAACTTGGGATTAGAGGATGTACTTCTTACAAATGATGGATTATTTATCTTCATGTTTAATAATATGTCTTTATTTATCCAACTTTGGAGACTTAGAATTTACCTTTAGGAAATCAAATGTAAATAAGTCTCTCTTTAGGTTAATTTACGCAATGTTCCATTGAAGTATTGGACAACTATTAAACTTAGTTGTATAGCTAGCCATATTAGAAAATTGGTTGGTATGGATGAATTAACAACATTGATGAAAAGGGTATATTATGTAAAACTTTGTATTGTGTTTGATATAGAGAAAGAACTTCCAGATGCTATTCACTTAGTATAATTAAATGATTCTAAAGAGCTATATCAAGGTGAGGTATTGGTTTCTTACTAATGGAGGGCTCTTACACGTCATGTTGGAAAGGCATGGAGGCCTAGAAGGAGGAGGTTTAATAAAGGTGATTATTATGAATTAATGTGGCTAGACAATGCTACTAATAATCATTTACCTTTTGGCCTAGAACTAACTATAAGTCTTTAGAGTTCTCCTTGACTGAACTAAATTATTAATAAAGTATGTTCTAATTCTTGTTTTGTTATATTAAAGCATTCTTAACCTATTTCTCAACCACTAAAATATTTTGATAGGGAAGCAGTGAACGTTATGGATGCATTAGTCATTATTGGTGTTTTAGACCTAGGTGACATGGTAATGAATGATAAGGAAGCACCCGCTACAACATATTCTATGGTGTTTTAGACCTAGGTGACATGGTAATGAATGATATGGAAGCACCTGCTACAATATATTCTATGGTGTTTTGGACCTAGGTGACATGGTAATGAATGATAAGGAAGCACTGGCTACAACAAATTCTATGGATAAGGAAGCACTGGCTACAATAGATTCTATGGAATCAGGCAACATAGTGATGGAGAAAAAGGATAATATGGTAAATAATGAGCCCAACTCTTAATTAAAACCTCCTACTAAATTTACCTTTAAAAGTTTATCAAATGATTTAAGTTATACAATTGGTGCTTCTAATTTGAAGCACTTAGATGGCTTTAAGTCTAAAAATGTGAGAAAAGATAAGAAGAGGAACTAAGTGATATCGCTAACTTCTAATAAATTTTGATATGAACTTGTTATATTGGAATGTAAAGGGTTTGAATAACTCCAATAAGCAACAACTTCTTAGGGATTACTTTAATGATTTAATTTATATATTGTATTTTGGAAACCAAACTAAGGCATGATAGGATGAGTGTAACATCCCGTTACCTATGGGAGGTTAGACTAGTAAAAATGAGCGATAAATGAGAGCTTAGAAATGCATTTTTCATGCTCATGCATAATATGACATACAAATACACGTGATTAGTGAAGGT
>JANIIA010483272.1:0-16110 GCA_027478495.1 Erythroxylum alaternifolium | reverse complement strand
ATAATTGTCATGAACGCATGTACACTAAATCCTTATATGCACATATCTCACTATTCACTACTGCATGAGCATGAGATATGGTAATTTACCACATCTGGACCCGTTTCTCTGGTCCGACCCGTTCTCTGGAAACGGGATGTTACATTTGGTGGGTAAAAAAGCCCATTGACTCGGTCGATAGGCACCTACGGTAGACAAAACAGCCCGTTGGCACGTTTGCTAGGTGCCTTTGGTGGGAAAAACAACCCATTGGCACACCTTTGGTGGGCAATGCAGTCTGTTGATATGGTTACTTGACACATTTGATAGAAAAATGACCTGTTCGCATACCTTCAGTGGGCAAAACAGACCTTTGGTACAATTGCTAGGCACTTTGGTTTGACAAAACAACCTATTGGCATGGTGGCTAAGCATATTCGGTGGAAAAAACAATGCATTGGTGTACCTTTGGTGGGCAAAACAATGTGTTTGCATGCCTTCAATGGGTGAAAAAGCCTATTGGCACGATCGCTAGTTACCTTCAGTGGGAATAGAGCCCCTTGGAATGGTCGCTAGTCACCTTCTCTAGGCAAAACAACTCGTTGGTAGGGTTAATAGGCACCCTCAGGGGGGAAAAACAACCCCTTGGGCACCTTCGGTGGAAAAAACAACCCGTTGCTAAGGTCACTAGGCACCTTCGGTGGGAAAAACAGCCAATTGGGTACCTTTGGTGGGAAAAATAGCACGTTGGGCACCTTCGGTAGGTAAAACAGTCAATTGGCATAGTCACTAGTCATCTTCAGCGGGCAAAACAGCTTGTCGGCATGGTGTTAGGCACTTCAGTGGGAAAAACCACCTATTGGCATGGTTATTAGGCACCCTCAATGAAAAAAAAAACCTGTTGGGCTCCTTCAATGGGCAAAACTACCCGTTGACATGGTAGCAAGGCACCCTCTGCAAGTGAAACAACCCATACGCATGGCTGTTAGGCACCTTGGGTGGGTAAAATAACCTATTGTCATGGTCATTGGGTACCTTCGATAGTCGAAATAGCCCGTTGGCATGATCGCTAGGCACCTTCGGTGGGAGAACAATCCATTAGGAACCTTCGATGGGTAAAATAGCCCGTTGGCACGGTGGCTAGGCACCTTCAATGGGAAAAATAACCCATTGGGCACCTTTGATTGATAAAACAACCCGTTGGCAAGGTCACTAGGCACCTTCGATTGGAAAAACATCCCATTGGCACACCTTCGATGGGTAAAAAAGCTCGTTGGGATGGTCACTAGTCACCTTTGGTGGGAAAAGAGCCCTTTAGAACGGTCGTTAGTCACCTTCGGTGGGAAAACAACCCATTGGAACGGTCGCTAGTCACCTTCTCTGGGCAAAACAACCCATTGGCACAGTTTCTAGGCACCCTTAGGGAAAAACAACCCCTTGGGCAAATTCAGTGGGTAAAATAGCCTGTTGGCACAAACGCTAGGCAACTTTTGTAAAAAAACGAATCGTTGGCACAGCCGCTCGACATCTTGGATGGGTAAAATAGCCTGTTGGCATCGGTGGGTAAAATAGCCCCTTGGCACCATTGCTAGGCTCTTTTGGTGGATAAAACAGCCCGTTGGTAAGGTCAATGAGCACCTTTCTTAGGAAAAACAGCTAATTGGGCACCTTCGATGGGAAAAATAGCCAATTGACACAGTCGCTAGGCCCCTTCAATGGGAAAAACAGCTCGTTGGCAAGGTTTCTAGGCATTTCGGTGTGCAAAACAGCCTGTTGGCACGGTTGCTAGGCACCATCGATGGAAAAAACAACCTGTTGGGCTCTTTTGGTGGGCAAAACTACCTGTTGACACAATGGTAAGGCACCCTCGGTAGGTAAAACAACCCATTGGCATAGTTGCTAGGTACCTTGGATGGGCAAAATAGCCTATTGTCACGGTCACTAGGCACCTTCGGGGGTCCAAATGGCCTGTTGGGCACCTACGGTCAGCAAAATAGCCTGTTGGCATGGTCACTGGGCACCTTTGATTGGGAAAATAGCATGTTGGCATGCCTTCAATGTGAAAATAGTCCGTTGACACGATTGGCCCCTCGGTAGGCAAAAGAACCTGTTGGCAAGGTCACTAGGCACCTTTAGTGGGCAAAACGGCCTGTTGGCACGACTGCTAGGCCCCTTCGGTGGAAAACCAGCTCATTGGGCAGCTTCAGTAGGTAAAACATCCAATTGGCATGGTTGGTAGGAAAAATTTAATGGGAAAAACGGTATGTTGGGAAAGTTTGGTGAGTAAAACAAACCGTTGACACGATCGCTAGGAACCTTCGATGGAAAAACAACCCGTTGGCACGGTCACTAGGCATCTTTGGTGGGCAAAATAGCCCGTTGGCACTGTTTCTAGGCATCCTTAGTGGGAAAAACAACCCTTTGGCCACCTTTGGTGGGCAAAACAACCTATTAGCACGGTCGCTAGGCACCTTTGATGAGTAAACAATCGCTAGGCACTTTCAGCGAGCAAAACAACCCGTAGGCACAATCGTTATGTCCCTTCGGTGGACAAAACAGCCAGTTGGGCATCATTTATGAGCAAAATAGTCCGTTGCCATGATCGTTAGGTAGTTTTGGTGGGAAAAACAGCCAGTTGGGCACATTCGATAGGTAAAACAGCCCGTTGGCGTGATCACTAGGCACCTTTGACGGGCAAAATAGCCCGTTGGCACAGTCACTAGACACCTTTATTGGGCAAAACTACCCATTAGTACGGTTGTTGGGCCCTTTGGGCGGGCAAAACAACCTGTTGACCCAGTCGCTGGGCACCTTCGGTGGGAAAAAGAACGCTTTTGCACAGTCATTAGGCACAATCGGTGGAAAAAGTAATTCATTAGCGTACCTTTGGTGGGCAAAATAGCCCGTTGACATGGTCGTTAGACAACTTTGATAGGCAAAACAACCTTTTGGCATGGTCACTAGCCACCCTCGCCGGGAAGAACAACCGATGGGGCACCTTTGATGGGTAAAACAACTCGTTGACATGGTCTTTAGGCACCTTCAATGTGCAAAACATACCATTGGCACGATCGCTAAGCCTCTTTGATGGGAAAAACAGCTCAATGGGCACATTCGGTGGCCAAAATGGCCTGTTGGAATAGTCACTAGGCAACTTTGGAGGACAAAATGGCTCATCGGCATGATCGCTAGGCACCATCGGTGGGCAAAACAACACTTTGGCATGGTCACTAGGTAACTTTAAAGGACAAAACAGCCTGTTGGCATAGTCGTTAGGCACCATCGATGGGCAAAACAACCAATTGGGCACCATTGGTAGGTAAAACAGCCCGTTGGCATGGTCGCTAGGCAACTTTGATGGGCAAAGCATCCCGTTGGCACGACCGCTAGACATAGTCAGTGGAAAAATTTGTTCATTGGCATACCTTCAGCAGGCAAAACAACCCGTTTGGCACCTTCAGTGGGTAAAACAGTCGTTGGCAAGGACGCTAGGCCCCTTTGGTGGAAAAAACATCCAGTTGGCACAGCTTCGGTTGGAAAAACAACACATTTACATGCTTTTGGTTAGTAAATAAGTCCGTTGGCATGGTCACTAGGCACCTACGATAGGGAAAACAACCCATTGGGACAGTCGCTGGGCAACGTCGGTTGGAAAAGCAACCCTAGCTACCATACGTGGGCATGGTCACTGGGTACCATATGTGCGCATAACAACCCTTTGACATGGTCACTAGGCAACTTCGAAGGACAAAACAGTCTGTTGGCATGGTCGCTAGGCATTAACGGTGGGCAAAACAACCCATTGGCCACCTTTGGTGGGTAAACCAATCCGTTGGCACGGTCACTAGACACCTTCGGTGTGCAAAACAACTCATTGGCACAATCACTAGGTAACCTTGATGGGAAAAACAGCCTATTGGGCACCTTCGGTGTGCAAAATAGCCTATTGGCACAGTAGCTAGGGACCTTCGATGGGAAAAACATCCCGTTGGCATGACTGCTAGGCCCATTCGGTGGGAAAAACAGCTCAATGGGCACATTGAGTAAGCAAAATAGCCCATTGGCATGGTGATTAGGCAACTTCGGAGGATAAAATAGGTTATTGGCACGATCGCTGGGTACCATCGGTGGGCAAAACAACCCTTTAGCATGGTCACTAGGCAACTTTGGAGGACAAAACAGCCTCTTGGCACGGTCGCTAGGCACCATTGATGGGCAAAACAACCCGTTGGGCACCTTCGGTAGATAAAATAGCCCATTGGAATGATCGCAAGTCAACTTAGGGGGAAAACAGCCTGTTGGTAGAGTTGCTAGGTGTCGTCGGTGGGAAAAACAACCCATTGGCACAATAGCTAGGCACCTACGGTTGGTAAAATAGCTCTTTGGCATATTGGCTAGGCACCCTCAGTGGTCAAAACAACCCGTTGGCAAAGTGGTTAGGAGCCTTCGGTGGGAAAAACAGCCCATTGGGCAACTTCGGCAGGCAAAACCACCCGTTAGGCACCTTTGGTGTTTAAAAAAGCCTGTTGACAAGTTAGCTAGGCACCTACGCTGGGAAAACAACCCTTTGGCACATTCGATAGGCACCATTAGTGGAAAAATAGTTCGTTGGGTGTTTTTGGAGGGAAAATAGCCCGTTGGAATGGTCGCTAGTCAACTTCAGTGGAAAACAGCCCGTTGGAACAATCACTAGTCACCTTCTATCAGTAAAATAGCCAGTTGTTACGAACGTTAGGTAACTTCGGCAAAAAAAGACCTGTTGGCATGATTGCTAGGCACCTTGGGTAGGTAAAGCAGCCCATTGGCATCGGTGGGCAATGCAGCCAGTTGGCACCGTCGCTAGGCACATTCAATGGATAAAATAGCCCGTTGGCACGATTGCTAAGCACCCTAGGTGGGAAAAATAGCGTGTTGTGTACCTTCGGTGGGTAAAACAACTCATTGGCATGGACGCTAGGCAACTTCAGTGGAAAAAACAGCTAGTTGGTACAACTTCACTGGGTAAAACAGTCTGTTGCCATTGTCACCAGGCACATTCGGTGGAAAAAAAACTTGTTGGGAAACCTTCTATAGGCAAAACAACCCATTGGTACACATTCAATGGGTAAAATAGACCTTTAGTACTATTGCTAGGCACATTCAGTTGGAAAACAGCCCTTTGGGCACCTTTAGTGGGCAAAACATTCTGTTGGCACAGTCACTAGGCATAGTTGGTGGAAAAAACGATCTATTGGCACACCTTCAGTGGGAAAAACAACCCGTTTGTCTCCTTCGATGGGTACAACAGCCATTGGCAAGGATGCTAAACTCCTTTGGTGCAAAAAACAACCAGTTGGCACACCTTCGGTGGGAAAAATAACACATTTGCATGCTCTCAGTTGGTAAGTAAGCTCGTTGGCACGGTCGCTAGGCACCTACGATGGGCAAAACACCCCTTTGGCACATTAGCTAGGAACATTTGGTGGAAAAATAGTCTGTTGGGCATCTTCGATGGGAAATCAGCACGTTGGAATGGTTGTTAGTCACCTTCATTGGCAAAAGAGCCTGTTGGAACGGTCACTAGTTACCTTCTGTGGGAAAACAGGCCGTTGGAACAGTCGCCAGTCACCTTTCTCTTGGAAAAATAGCCCATTGGCACGGACGCTAGACAACTTCGGTGAAAAAACACCCGTTAGCAAAGTTGCTAGGCACCTTGGGAGGGTAAAACAACGCATTGGCATCGGTGGACAAAACAGTCATTGGCACGGTTGCTAGGCACCCTTGGTGGGAAAAATAACCTATTGTGCACCTTCGATGGGTAAAATAGCTTGTTGACATGGACGCTAGGTAGCTTCAATGGGAAAAACAGCCCATTGGCACAACTTCACTGAGCAAAACAGTCTATTGCCATGGTCACCAAGCATTTTCGATTGAAAAAAATCGTTGGCAAACCTTTGATGGACAAAATAGCCTGTTGGCAAACATTCGGTGGGCAAAACAGACCTTTGGCACTATCGCTACGCACATTTGGTGAGCAAAACATTCAATTGGCACGGTCACTATCTATAGTTGATGGAAAAAACGGTCCATTGGTATACACATAGTGGGAAAAACAATCCGTTGGGCACCTTCTGTAGGTAAAACAACCATTGGGAAGGACGCTAGGCACCTTTGGTGGGAAAAACAGCCTATTGGCACACCTTTAGTGGGAAAACCAACAAGTTTGCATGCCTTCAGTTAGTAAATAAGCCCACTGGTATGGTCACTATGCACCTTTGGTGGGCAAAACAGCCCATTGGGATGGTCACTAGGCAACGTCAGTTGGAAAAACAACCCTTTGGGAACCTTCGGTGGGAAAACAGCTCATTGGAATGATTGCTAGTCAACTTAGGGGCAAAACAACCCATTGGAATGGTCGCTAGTCACCTTTGATGGTGAAATAGCTCATTAGCACGGTCGCTAATCACCTTCGGTAGGAAAACAGCCCATTGGAACTGTCACTAGTAGCCTTCAGTGGGTAAAAAAGCTCGTTACATTATTATTATGAACCCTCGGTAGGAAAAACAGCCCGTTGGCACCTTTGGTGTCGAAAAAAGCCTATTTGCATGACAGCTAGGCACCTACAGTGGGCAAAACAGTCCATTGGCACGTTTGATAGGCACCTCTGGCAAAAAAAAAAGCCAGTTGGGCATCTTCGGTTGGAAAGCAGACTATTGGAACGATCACTAGTCACCTTCGGTGGGAAAATAGCCTGTTGGAACGATCACTAGTCACCTTTGGTGGATAGAACAACCCATTAACGCACCTTTTGTGGGCAATACAGTCCGTTGACATGGTCACTAGGAACATTTGGTAGAACCCTTTCGTATGTCGCTAAGCACCTTCGGTGTGCAAAATAGATTGTTATCACTATTTCTAGCCTCCCTCGTTGGGAAAAACAGCCCGTTGGGCATCTTTAATGGGTAAAACAGCCTGTTGGCACAAGTGCTAGGCACCTTTGATGGGTAAAACATCCCATTGGAACGATCATTAGGTCCCTTTCGGTGGGAAAAACAACTCATTGGGCACATTTTGTGGGAAAAATAACTGTTGGCACGGTCGTTAGGCACTTTTGGTGGTAAAACAACCAGTTGGCACGATCCCTAGTAACAATCGATGGGCAAAGTCACCTTTTGGGCGCCGTCGGTGGGTTAAACAGCTCTTTGGCACGGTCACTAAGCACCCTCGGTGGGCAAAACAGCCCATTGACTTAGTTGCTATGCACCTTGGGTGGGTAAAAGAGCTATTTGGCACGGTCGCTAGGCACCTTAGGTTCGTAAAACAACCCATTGGCCCAATTGCTAGGCACCTTTGGTGGGGGAAACAGTCAATTGGCACACTTTCGATGGGCAAAACAGTTCATTGACACGGTCGCTTGGCACATTGGGTTAAAAAAACTTCATGTTGGCACAACTTCGTTGGGCAAAACAGTACGTATGCTTGCCTTGGATAGGTAAAAGAGCCCATTGGCAGGGTCGCGAGGCAACTATAGTAGGCAAAACAACCCAATGGCACATTTGCTAGGCATCTTTGATGGGAAAAACAACCCGTTGGCACACCTTCGGTGGGAATATAGCCCGTTGACATGGTCACTAGGCACATTCGATAGAAAAATGACCCATTGGCACACCTTCACTAGGCAAAACAGATTGTTGCTATGATTGCTAGGCACCTTGGGATGGCAAAACAGCCTGTTGGCCCAATCGCTAGGCACCTTTTGTGGGAAAAACAACCAATTGGCATACCTTTGGTGGGTAAAACAGTTTGTTGTCACGGTCGTTAGGCACATTTGATAGAAAAAACAGTGTATTGATGGACCTTTGATAGGCAAAACAACATGTTTACATGCCTTCGATGGGTGACAAAGCCCATTGGAATGGTTACTAGTCACCTTCGGTAGGAAAAGAGCCCCTTAGAGCGGTCGTTGGTCATCTTTGATGGGAAAATAGGCTGTTGGAATGATCGCTAGTCACCTTCTTTAGGCAAAACAACTCGTTGGCATGATTGCTAGGCACCCTCAGGGCAAAAGCCAACCCCTTGGGCACCTTCGGTGGGTAAAACAGCCCGTTGGCATAAGCAATAGGCAACTTTGGTGAACAAATGAACTGTTGGCACGGTCACTAAACACCTTGGGTGGGTAAAACAACCCATTAGCATCAGTGAGCAAAATAGCCCATATCATTGCTAGGCACTTGCGATGGATAAAACAGCCTGTTAGTAAGGTCACTAGGCACCTTCGGTGGGAAAAACAGCCAATTGGGCACCTTCGGTGGGAAAAACAGGCTATTGGGCACCTTCAGTGGGTAAAATAGCCTGTTGGGATAGTTGCTAGGCACTAGTCACTAGGCACAGTCACTAGACACTTCGGTGGACAAAATAGCTTGTTGCCACGATTGCTATGCACCCTCAATGGGAAAAACAACCTATGGGGCTCCTTCGGTGGGCAAAACTACCTATTGACATGGTCGTAAGGCACCCTTGGTTGGTAAAACAGCCTATTGGCACAGTTGCTAGGCACCTTGAGCTGGCAAAATATCCTGTTTTCATGGTTGCTAGCACCTTTGGGGGTCAAAATAGCTCGTTGGCACGATCGCTGGACACCTTCGGTAGGAAAACAATCTATTGGGTACCTTTGATGGGTAAAATAGCCTGTTGGCATGGCGGTTAGGCACCTTTAGTGGGAAAAACAGCCTGTTGGGCATCTTTGGTTCACAAAGCAGCCAGTTGGCATAGTCACTAGGCACCTTCGATTAGAAAATAGCCCGTTGGCACAACTTCAATGCAAAAATTGTCTGTTGGCACCATCACTTGGTAGCCTCGGTGGGCAAAAGAACTTGTTGGCATGGTCGCCAGGCACCTTAGGTGGGCTAAACAGCACGTTGGCACGTCCACTAGGCCCATTTGGTGGAAAACCAGCTGATTGGGCACCTTTAGTGGGCAAAGCAGTCCGTTGGCATAGTTGCTAGGTAACTTTGGTGGAAAAAACGACCTGTTAGGCAACTTTGGTGAGTAAAACAAACTGTTGACATGGTCACTAGGAACCTTCGATGGAAAAACAACCCGTTGGCATGGTCGCAAGGCACCTTTGGTGGGAAAAATAGCCTATTGGCACTATTTATAGCCACACATGGTAGGAAAAACAACCCGTTTGTCACCTTTTGGTGGGAAAAACAACCTGTTGACACGATCGCTAGGCACCTTTGATGGGTAAAATATTGCTAGGCACCTTCGGTGGGCAAAACAACTCGTTGGCACACCTTTGATGGGTAAAACAGCCCATTGGTATGGTTGCTAGGCACCATTAGTGGGCAAAACAACCTGTTGGGCACCTTTAATAGGTAAAATAGCCCGTTGGCACAATCGGTAGGCACCTCTGAGGGGCAAAACAGCCCGTTCACAAGAATGCTAAGCACCCTTGGTGGGCAAAGCAACCTATTGGGCACCTTTGGTGGGCGAAACAGTTCGTTGGCACGATCACTAGGCACCTTCAGTGGGAAAATAGCCCATTGGCACGATTTGTGGGAAAAATAGCCCATTGGCACCATTGGTGAGAAAAATAGCTAGTTTGTCAACTTCGATGGGTAAAACAAACTGTTGACACAGTCACTAGGCACCTTTGATGGGCAAAATAGCCCATTGGCACAATCACTAGGCACCCTCATTGGGCAAAACTACCAGTTGGCACAGTCACTGGGCACCTTAGGCTGGAAAAATATCCCATTGGTACAGTCGCTGGACACCTTTGGTGGATAAAATAACCATTTCGCACGGTCACCAGGCACAATCGGTGGAAAAAACAACTCATTAGTGCACCTTCGGTGGGAAAAACAGCTTGTTGACATAGTCGCTAGGCACCTTCGATGGGCAAAACAACCCTTTGGAATGGTCACTAGCCACCCTCTGTAGGAAAAACAACCGGTTGGGCACCTTCGGTGGGTAAAACAACTCGCTGGCATGGTCGCTTGGCACCTTCAATGGGCAAAACATCTCATTGGCACGACCGCTAGGCCTCTTTGATGGGAAAAACAACTCAATGGGCACATTCGATGGGAATAGCTCGTTGGCATGGTCACTAGGCAACTTCAAATGACAAAATAGCTTGTTGGCACAGTCGCTAGGCATCATTGGTGGGCAAAACAACCCATTGGGCACCATTGGTGGGTAAAACAACCCATTGGCATGGTCGCTAGGCACTTTCAATTGGCAAAACAGCCCGCTGGCACGATCGCTAGGTAATCTTGATGGGGAAAACAGCCTATTGGGCACCTTCAGTGGGCAAAACATCCCGTTGGCACGACCGTTACCCCCTTGGTGGGAAAATAGCTTAATGGGCACATTTAGTGGGCAAAATAGCCTATTGGCATGGTCGTTAGGCAATATCGGAGGACAAAATAGCTTATTGACACGGTCGCTAGGCACCATTGGTAGGCAAAAAAATCCTTTGACATGGTCACTAGGCAACTTCAGAGGAAAAAACAGCCTATTGGCACAGTCGCTAGGCACCATTGGTGGGCAAAACAGCCTGTTGGGCACCTTCAGTGGGCAAAACATCCCGTTGGCACGACCGTTACCCCCTTGGTGGGAAAAGAGCTTAATGGGCACATTTGGTAGGCAAAATAGCCTATTGGCATGGTCGTTAGGCAACATCGGAGGACAAAATAGCTTATTGGCACGATCGCTAGGCACTATTGGTAGGCAAAAAAATCCTTTGACATGGTCACTAGGCAACTTCAGAGGACAAAACAGCCTATTGTCATAGTCGCTAGGCACCATTGGTAGGCAAAACAACCTGTTGGGCACCTTCGGTGGGTAAAACAACCTATTGGCATGGTTGCAAGGTGCCTTTGGTAGACAAAACGACCCATTGATATGGTCGTCAGGCACACTCGGTAGGCAAAACAGTTTGTTCCCTTGGTTGCTATGCACCTTGGGTGGGTAAAATAGCCTTTTGACATAATTGCTGAGCACCTTGGGTTGAAAAAAAGCCCATTGGCCTAGTCGATAGGCACCTTTGCTGGGAAAAATAACCAGTTTGCACACCTTCGGTGGGCAAAACAGCACTTTTGGATGCCTTTGGTGGGTAAAAAAGCTCGTTGGCATGGTCGCTAGGCACCTACGATAGGTAAAACAACCCATTGCCACGTTTGTTGGGCACCTTTTGTGGAAAAATAGCTTGTTGGGAACCTTCGATGGGAAAACAGCCCGTTGGAATGGTCGCTAGTCACCTTTGGTGGGAAAAGAGCCCTTTGGAACTGTTGCTAATCACCTTTGGTGGGAAAACAACCCGTTGGAATAGTTACTAGTCACCTTCTCTTGGCAAAACAGCTTTTTGGCACAGTTGCTAGGCACCATCGGCGGGAAAAATAGCCCATTGGGCACCTTTGGTGAGCAAAACAACACATTGGAAAGATCGCAAGTCAACTTAGGGAAAACAACCGGTTGGAAAATAGCCCGTTGGCACGGTCACTAGTCACCTTTGGTGGGAAAACAGCCTGTTGGCACGGTCACTAGTCACCTTCGGTGTTCAAAAAACTACTCGTTAGGCACCTTTAATGTTTAAAAAAGCCTGTTGACACGGTAGCTAGGCACCTACGGTGGGTAAAACAACCTTTTGGAAAGTTCACTAGGCACCTTTGGTGGAAAAACAGTCCGTTAGGCATCTTCGGTGGGAAAATAGCCCATTGGAAGGGTCACTAGCCACCTTCAGTGGGAAAAGAGTCCGTTGGAACTATCGCTAGTCACCTTCAGTGGGAAATAGCCCATTGGAACAATCGCTAGTCACCTTGTCTTGGCAAAATAGCTTGTTGGCACAAACGCTAGGCAACTTCGGCGAAAAAAACTTATTGGCACGATTGTTAGACACCTTGGGTGGGCTGAACAGTCCACTAGCATCGATGGTAAAATAGCCAGTTGGCACCGTCGCTAGGCACTTTTGGTGGATAAAATAGCTCGTTGCTATGATTTCTAGGCACCCTCGATGGGAAAAATAGCCTGTTGTGCACCTTCGGTGGGTAAAATGGCCCGTTAGCACAGACAGTAGGCAACTTTAGCAGGAAAAACAACCTATTGGCACAACTTTACTAGGCAAAATAGTTTGTTGCCATAGTCATAGGCACATTCAGTGGAAAAAACACCCGTTGGCACACCTTCGATGGGCAAAACAGGCTATTGGCACACATTCGGTTGGCAAAACAGACCGTTAGTACTATCACTAGGCGCATTTAGTGGGAAAAACAACATTTTGGGCACCTTTGATGGGTAAAACATTTCTTCAGCAGGGTCACTAGGCATATTCGGTGGAAAAACGGTACGTTGGCACATCTTCGATAGGCAAAACAACCCGTTGGGCACCTTTGGTGGGTAAAACAGCTATTGGCAAGGACAATAGGCACCTTTGGTGGGAAAAATAGCCTGTTGGCACACCTTCGATAGGAAAACAATCCATTGGCATGGTCGTTAAGCATATATGGTGGGTAAAATAGCTCATTGGGATGGTTGCTAGGCAACGTCGGTAGGCAAAACAACTCTTTGGGAACCTTCAGTCGACAGGTAACCCGTTGGGAACCTTCAGTGGGAAAACAGCCTCTAGGAAAGATTGCTAGTCATCTTAGGGGGAAAATAGCCCATTGGAATGATCACTAGTCACCTTCTGTGGTGAAACAACCCGTAGGCAAGGTCGTTATTCACCTTCGGTCGGAAAACAACCCATTGGAATAGTCGCTAGTTGCCTTCACGGGGTAAAACAACCTGTTGGCACTACTGCTAGGTACCCTCGGTGGGAAAACAACCCGTTGGGAACCTTCGGTGTTTAAAAAACCCATTGGCATGGTAGCTAGGCACTACGGCGGGCAAAACATCCTTTTGAAACATTCACTAAGCACCTTTAGTGGAAAAATAGTCTATTGGGCATCTTTGGTGGGAAAACAGACTGTTGGAATGGTTGCTAGTCACCTTCGGTGGGAAAAACAGCCCGTTAGACATCTTTGATGGATAAAAAACATGTTGGAAAAGACACTAGGCACCTTTGGTGGGAAAAACAACCCATTAGCACACTGTTGGTGGGATATACAGTCTGTTGACATGGTCATTAGGCATATTCGATAGAAAATATAACCCTTTAGCAAGGCCGATAGGCACCATCGGTGGGTAAAACAACCTTTTGGCATGGTCATTAGGTAACTTCAAAGGACAAAACAACCTGTTGGCACGATCGCTAGGCACCATCAGTGGGCGAAACAACCCACTGGGCACCTTTTGCGGGTACAACAGCCCATTGACACGGTTGCTAGGCACCTTCAGTGGGCGAAATAGCTCGTTGGCACGGTTGCTAGGCAACCTCGATGGGAAAAACAGCCCCTTGGGAACCTTTGGTGGGTAAAACAACCTGTTGGCAGAGTAGCTAGGCATCTTTGATAGGAAAAACATCTCGTTGGCACGGTCACTAGGCAGCTTCGATGGGCAAAACAACCCATTGGCATAATCGCTAGTCACCCTCGGTAGGTAAAATTGCTCATTCCCTCAGTCGCTATGCACTTTGGGTGGGCAAAACAGCCCATTGGCACAGTGGCTAGTCACCTTCGGTGGGAAAAGAGCCTGTTGGAACGGTCGTTAGTCACCTTCGGTGGGAAAATAACTCATTGAAGTAGTCGTTAGTCACCTTCTCTTGGCAAAATAGCTCATTGACACAGTTGTTAGGCATCGTTAGTGGGAAAAATGGCCTGTTGAGTGCCTTTGGTCAGAAAAACAGCCCTTTGGAATGATCGCAAGTCAACTTAGGGGGAAAATAGCCCGTTGGAACGGTCTCTAGTCACTTTCGATCGAAAAACAATCCATTGGCATAGTCACTAGTCACCTTTGGGACGAAAACATTACATTGGAGTAGTCTCCAGTCACCTTAGGTTAGTTAAACAGCCCTTTGCACGCTTACTAAGCACCTTCGATGTGAAAAATAGCCTGTTGGCACAGTAGCTAGGCACCTACGATGGGCAAAAAGCCCTTTGGCACGTTCGCTAGGCACCTTTGGTGAAAAATAAGCTGTTGGGCATCTTCGATAAGAAAACGACCCGTTGGAAGGGTGGCTAGTGACCTTCTGTGGGAAAAGAGCCTGTTAGAATGATCGCTAGTCACCTTTAGTGGGAAAACAGTTCGTTGGAACAGTCTCTAGTCACCTTCTCTTGGCAAAACAGTCCGTTGGCATGGTTGCTAGGCACCCCCGGTAGGGAAATAGTTCATTTGGCACCTACGGTGGGCAAAACAGCCCGTTGGGATGATCACAAGTTAACTTAGGGGGAAAACAGCCTGTTGGAATAGTCACTAGTCACCTTCGATGGGAAAACAGCCTATTGGCACAGTCACTAGTCACCTTCAGTGGAAAAACAGCCTGTTGGCACAGTTGCTAGGCACCCTCGGTGGGAGAAACAGCCCGTTAGCATGGTAGCTAGGCATCTACGGTGGGTAAAATAACCACAACCAGTTGGTAAGGTGACTAGGTGCCTTCGGTGGGAAAAATAGCCCATTGGGCATCTTCGGTGGGCAAAACAGCCCGTTGGAATGATCGCAAGTCATCTTTAGGGGGAAATAGCCCATTGGCACGGTTGAGAGGCACCTTTGGTAAGAAAAACTACCCATTGGGCATCTTCGGTGTTTAAAAAAACTCGTTGACATGATAGCTAGGCACCTACGGTAGGCAAAACAGCCCTTTGACACTTTCGCTAGGCACCTTTGGTGGAAAAACAGTCCGTTAAGCAAGTTCGGTGGGAAAATAGCTCGTTAGAATGGTTGTTAGTCACCTTCAGTAGGGAAACAGCCCGTTGCAATAGTCGCTAGTCACCTACTCTTGGCAGAATAGCCCATTAGTAGGGATGGTAGGCAACTTCAGCAAAAAAATGACCCGTTGGCATGGTCATTAGGCAACTTGGGTAGGTGAAACAACCCATTGGCATCGATGGGCAAAATAGCCGGTTGGCAACGTCGCTAGTCACCTTTTGTGGATAAAATAACTCGTTAGCATGGTTGCTAGTCACCCTCAGTGGGAAAAATAGCCTATTGTGCACCTTCAATGGGTAAAATAGCCAATTGGCACGGATGATAAGTGAATTTAGTGGGAAAAACAACCCATTGACATAACTTCACTCGACAAAATAGTTTGTTGCCATGGTCACCAAGCACATTCGATGGAAAAAACACTTGTTGGCACATCTTCCATGGGCGAAACAGCCCTATGGCACATATTTGGTGGGCAAAACAAACCACTGGTACTGTCGTTAGTGACCTTTGGTGGGAAAAACAGCCCTTTGGTCACCTTTGGTGGGCAAAACATTTCGCTGGCACGGTCACTAGGCATAGTTGGTGGAAAAAACGGTCCGTTGGCACACCTTTGGTTAGCAAAAATACCCGTTGGGCACCTTCGGTCAGTAAAACAGCCCTTGGCAACGATGCTAGGCACCTTTGGTGGGATAAACAGCCAGTTGAAATATCTTCGGCGAGAAAAATAACACTTTTGCATATCTTCGATTAGTAAATCAGCTCATTGGCACAGTTGTTAGGCACTTACGGTGGACAAAACAGCCTGTTAGGATGGACGCTAGGCAAAGTTAATTGGAAAAACAACTTGTTGGGAACCTTTAATGAGAAAATAGCCCGTTGGCATGATCACTAGTCAACTTAGGGGGAAAACAACCCACTAGAATGGTCGTTAGTCACCTTCGGTGGTAAAACAGCCTGTTGGCACGATCGTTAGTCACCTTTGATGTTGAAACAGACCATTGGCACGATCGCTAGTCACCTTCGGTGAGTAAAACAACCCATTGGCATTATTGCTAGGCACCCTCGGTGGGAAAAATAGCTCGTTTGGCAACTTCGGTGTTTAAAAAAGTTCGTTGGCACCGTAGCTAGACACCTACGACGGGCAAAATAGGCCTTTGGAACATTCGCTAGGCACCTTTGGCAGAAAAATAGCCAGTTAAGCTTCTTTGGTAGGAAAGCAGACTGTTAGAACGGTCACTATGTAACACCCCACTCCCGCTGGACCCGAACTCGATACCGATGGTGATATCCGAATCCGTGCCCCTCGAGGGTGGCATGTCACATCACTTAACATTTAAAAACTCGATA
>JANIIA010483227.1:0-16121 GCA_027478495.1 Erythroxylum alaternifolium | reverse complement strand
AGAGTTTGGTTTTAAAAATCTTGTGATTTACAATTACTGCTTTAATTATTCAAATTGATATGATGCCATGTGGAGTACTCTAGTGATCGCACGTAGTGCTCCCTTATCATAGGATATGTATCGGAATGACCTACGAGCGTTCCGGTGCGTACCCTACGGTAAGGAGGTGTTACAATTATCAATATGACACTTCCAATGTTAAGAGTGGTGAGGAGAGTGCCACCATTAGTGTTCTGATACTTTGTATATGTTATATCCAACAAAGATATTCAAGTAGTAGTTGGAATGTCTTTTTTGCCATAGAGGGTTAAAATTAGTCTTACCGCTCCCATATGAAGATAAGTATATTAGCTCAGGACTAATAGGAAGACCACACTGGTCTAACTTGGAACTTTGAATCAACTCTTTTAATCATCGTCTCTGAGTAGTGATTAAAGAACGAATACTCTAGTAAAAAGAACAGGCTCAGTGATAAAGACTATAAGACTAACCAACGACATCTATGTATCATGTATTTTTTTTCTTCAAGGAGATGAGTTATTTCAACATGATTCTCGATCTTGTTAGAGAGGGTTCTTTTTACAAAAGAAGGAAGGTGAATGGGAGAAATCGTAGAAGAAAGAAGAACATGATCTATCATAAAAATGGTGGATTTATTCATAGTCAATTAAAACTTTCCATACTAATTCTTATCATTAATAGTCCTTTTCTTTTCTTCCGTACAGGGCGTTATTATACCTACAGCATGCTTAAGGGTAAATGAATTTAAACAGTCCTTCAATCTCTGAGCCTTAAGACTAGGCATGTCGCGGCTCGAGCTCGGACTCAGGCTCAGGCATGGTGCCCGTGGCTCAGGATATGGCCCGCCTGGCCACGACCGACCTGACTTGCCCATTAACTTTTTAAAGAAAAAATATAAAACGATGTTGTTTTGAAAAAAGTGGATGAGCCACGGGCCGGGCCGTGGCCCACATGGGCAGACTATGGTTAATCTATAGCCTGCCAGTGGCTCGCCCAACTCGGGCCAAAAATGGGCCCGACTGGGCCGGTCGATCCATAATTGCCAAGCCTACTTAAGACTACAATCCAGCAGGTAATAAGGTTTCCAGCCAATATAATGATTAACCTCATGCTTTAATACCATATTGCTTTGATACCAATGGAGGACATACTAAAAGATATGCTTAATACTGGGCATAGGTATGTTAACTGAGAACATAACCCCTTATTATGGATACCAAATATATTAAGGCCTGCCTCTTAGATAACCAAATTTAAGTTATCCCTTAATATAACTTTAGTAGGATTGTATGGTCTGATATTTTCTAATGCACAGGATCCTCTTAGAGAGGCAAGTGCAGAGCATACTCATATCTACCTATAAGAGCAAGACTATTGATGAATCAAGCTTTTAGGAGAGAAGGATGTTTAGAAGGAATCCATAGAGGAATAGATAGTATTATTTATGTTCTCAACTGAAGGTAATGGTATGCTTATAAAGGTAAAGGAGGTTGTAAATAGACATGTACAATAGTTTAACTTAGTGGAGTCATCGTCACATTGTGTGGGTCCACATACAAAGACATATGTAATAGTATAATAATTTAACTTAGTATAATAATTTACTAACAAATACTTAATAGACACATATAATACATATTGAAGGGACATATATAACAATCATACGTGGTGGAGGCCTACTTTATTTTGATGGAGAATCCTACTTCTTCTTTTATTGGATAGGCTCATGCAATGGAGACAAATTATTTTCATCATTTGTGATGTGTCCATATTTTTTAAAAAGATGCTCATAATCTTCTTCATTGAATTTAGCATATCTTCATTAGAGTCTTAGGAATCTTGGAAGTATGGGGGGAGAGATTGAGATGGTCCTTTAAGAGATAAGCTAGAGGATAGTTTAGTCCATCCTTCTAGGAAATCTATTTTTGGCATTCTGGGTTCTTTATGGTAAGGTCTAATAGAGATACATGTAGTAAGAGAATGATTTTTTAGGAAAATTATTAATATCATATGTGTAGAAGAGACCATCTTTAACCAGGTTGTAAGGCTTATGAAGCATGAAAAAACATTATGCCTTTTGTTTATTTAGTGGGAATGTCTTATAATCTATATTGATCAATGATTTGAGATAACTCCTTTCTCCAACACATCAATGGTGAATACCATTCTAAATAAGTCCACAAGGTAAAAGATTCATTGTTTTGATTTCAGAGATAGTTATACATTTATAGAGGAGCAATAGCAATGACACATGCAAAAAAAGCAAAAAGTGCCTAGAGATACCACATTGCTTCATATTGAGGAGTCTTACTAGTTAGGGAGAAAGCTAGGTATGGGGTTTGTATATTAAAGTAAGAGGAACATGAGGGGTAATTTTGTCTTTTATAAGAAAAGATGAAGTTAATGAAAAAGGTTTCTTCTTTACATGTCATTGATTTCGTTAATGTTGCATAAAGAGGAAATGTTCTTTTAATTTTTGCTACCCTAAGAAGATCAATCATCAGGAGAACCAAAGGGATAACTATAGTAGGATTAAGAAATTGAATGTTCTTTTGAGGTCTAGAGGTACTCAGCTATGGAGGTTTGGTGGTGTTTTATATGTTAAAATGAGAGTTTATAACGAGAGAACTAAGCTTTTCAATTAAAAAACTGACTATCTGGAAGGGTTTTTTTTCTTGGGATCTAACACCTTTGGGAAAGACGTGTTGTCAATTTCAACAATAAAGTAATAAGGATTTAAAGCAAGATGAATTTTTTAATCCCTAGTTTTACTTCAAGAATCTCTTTGTTTATCGTATGATAATGTTTTTCTAATTCTTTGAATTGGCCATTAGCATTACCATAATAGAATTTGTTACCATATAATTATTCTATCATAAACAAACCTAAATATTCTTCACTAAAATTAGTCCGTAAGATTCGTTCTCCTTTGTCAGGAATCTTAAGTAGTGGTGGATGATGAGAAACTTTCTTTATAGATTTTAATGCATGTGTTTGTTCTATTCCCTATAGTGGAGGATTGTTTTTTAGGAGCTTTAACAGCTAGCTAGTGTAATAAGCAATATGAGGGATAAAATCTCAAATATAATTGATAATAAGTAAGAATTGTGGGATTTGTTTTTTCATGAGCTTCTTATTAAGGGAGTTGGACAATTGACTATATGGGCTTGGTTGATAATGTCCATCATGGAATTTCATATTTAAGAAGTCTATTGGGGTAGTACCAATCTGACTTTTTTGTGTTGAGAGAATTATACTGTACTTCTTGGTAATGTCTATAAATTTTTCCAATAAAGCCTTATGTTCACACATATTTTTTAAGAATATTAAGATATCATCAATATAAACTAAAGCATTATTTAGTATTGGTCCTTATAGATCTTTATCATTACCTTATGGAATAATGAAGGGGCCATATTAATCCTAAAGGGCATGACAATCTACTAATATTAGGCATTTGGGATGTAAAATGCTACCTTATATCGTGTTGTGTGCTTTATCTATATATGCCAAAATTCGACCTTAAGGCCAAAATTTAAGAACCCCTTTACCTCTTTTAGGAATAGTATTTCCATATTAATTTTAGGTAAAGGGAACTTATCAGCTTGCCCTATATGGAAATACAACTTCTAATGAGCAAATACCACCAACCTATCAAGGCTCTGTTATCTTAAACATTTAATTTTCCTCTCCTGTATCTTCTTCCATAGAAGAATCACTTTTTTCAGTCGACACATAATTATGGACTACAAATTGGGTGTCTTCATCTTCACTTGTTTGCTATTCAAATACATGCTCATTATCCTCATCTAAGGTTGTTCAATACATTGGTTGAAAACCTTATTACATGCTGGACTATTGTCCTAAGGCTCAAGGATTGGAAAACTCGTTTATCCTTGAGCATAGCGTAGGTCTAACAACACCCCATATTGAATAAAGGAGAAAGACTACTGATGATAAGATTTATTAGGGAAAGTTTTAATTGACCATGAGTACATCCACCATCCACTACTTCTATGACAGATATTGTTCTTTTTTTCTAATACGCATTCTCCCATCCACCTTCCTACTTCTGTAAAAAGAATTCTCCTTAACAAAATCAAGAATCTTGTTGAAATAACTCGTCTCCTTGAAGAAATAAGAATCTAAGATACACAAATGTTGTTGCTCAGTTCTTATAGTCTTTATCCCGAACCTGTTCTTTTACTAAGAGTATTCAATTTTTAATCTCCACTTTGAGACCAAGATTAAAAAAGATGATTTAAAGTTCGAAGTTGGATTAGTGTGGCCTTCCTGTTATTTCTACAGGGCAATATATTACTATAGAATTTCCCCTTGAGGTAATACCCTTATGACAAAAAGAAAGGTACACTCATCTTTATTAGGAGCGATCAGATATATTTCAACCCTTCATACAGATAAGGCATTTCAGCTACTACTTAAATATCTTTGTTGGATACATTATGTATAAAGTATCAAAACACTTTTATAGGGGCTCTCTTCACCTTTCTTAACAATGGAAATGTCATATTGACAATAGTACCTGACTTCAATATTAAATTAAACAACGCAACCATCTTTACTTAGTTGAAGGTCTAAATCCAAATTAAAGGTGGTAAACAAGATTCCACAACCATTAAGGCTACCCTACATCACCAAATTATTTATCATATGCAAAATCATGCTCTAGATCTACACTTACTAAACTCTACAAATGATGCTTTATATATGGTGGCAGATAAATCCTATGGAGATAATATTATTGTCTACCTCCCCAAACAACTTCCGAGAGAAGAGCTAAAGGAAATCATACCCCTAGAATGGATAACCAATTATGAAAGGGAATTCCATTCCCCTTATTGCCATTTTATCCATAAGACTACTCCATCACTCTTTAGATGAAATTGAAGATAACTTTATCAAATCAGTCTATAAAAGGCCTGAGCAAGAAAATACTCAATCTATTGTGACAAATCTTGATAATATCTATATCATTTTTTATAAATAAATAAAAGGCAACCCTTTGTTTCACTTTGCTTGAACAGATGGGACATATTCTTATGTTGGTCATATGAATGGTCATTTCCTATGGGATATGGATCCATCTATGTGTCATCCAAATTGTAGATGTTGAGAAGATGATTAGATAAAGATTTTGAAGAAGAAGATTATTATACTCAAAGGACAAAAAGAAAGTACAAATGCAGACCCCAACAATGTCCTCAAATAAAAAGATGATTTAGGGATGACGATAATGATTCTAAGTATTGAATTGGTATCAAAAATCCTAAGCCAAGACCAACAACCTTTTAACAAGAAGAATGATATAGCCATTTCCAAACTTCATTTAGACTTAATTCAGTCATCTTGACTATTCCAAAAAAAACCCTGGAACTAATTCCTTGTTTGATGATGCAGCCATTAAAATATTATGATAAAGAGATCCCTCCTTTAGAGAGAAAAAAAATGAGATGACTAGGGTGATAGCTCACCTGTTTTCCATACCTACACAAGTATCCCCGCAGGTCACCTACTCACTCATGGAAAAGAAGTATTAAATTATCATACTCAAAACACTGTTTCCCAAAATAGAGTACTTCAGTATGTTAATTTGAAGCTTAAAGGCTTGAATGTAGAACACAATATTTGCATATCAAGATAGATTTAGTATCATTTTAGATTCAGCAGTTACACCAAAAGTGCTTCATTAAGCATAACGACTTGATTCAGGCTTGAAAAAATATATAGAAGAGCACTATTATGGCCTATAATTTTTTTTTTAAAAATATCCATAATTAATGAAGAACTAAGAAAAATAGAGCTATAAATCAATCAATGATTGTCTATGATCCCTATCCTATTATCTTTTATTTTAGAACCACTTTCTACCCTATTCCATCGTATCTAGGGGCCTCTAACTATGGAAAGGTGTAACATCCCATTTCAATATAGGGTTAGAAGCCTAGATTTTTGTAAATGAGGAATGGTAATGAGAGATTAGAAAAATGCATTTCATACTCATACATAACAGTAGCATACACACAAATGTGAATTGATTTTCATACACATTGCAATAACTGTTTATGCACTCATTTGACATTCTCTAGGTATGAATGATTTTTTTATTAAAGTGATTAATATGTGAATAGTGAATGAAATGTTTTGAAAAATTGATTTGGTGAGTATAATTGATGACTTAGAATTTTTGGTGAAAATTTGGGAAAATTTTGATAATTATTAGTATTTTTAGGACTAGGAAAAATGTCAAGTGGTAGGACAATTAATAAATGGTAGTAAAAATAAGAGTTAAATGATAACAAAAATTATTGATAAGGTACATTCGGATTTAATGACAAGTGTCATCAAAAATTGGGAGACAATTGGAATAAAAATTAGAAAAAAATGGACTGGTTATTAAAGAGGGCCCATTGAGAACCACAAGGTGGTGACTTTTGTCTTTCAATGAAAATATTGTAAGTAAGGTGTGTGGCATGGCAAGTGACACCTTACTTACAATATTTTCATCGAAAGACCATCTTTTGTCTTTCATTTGGTTAATCCATACTTTCTTATTCTCTTCTTCTTTTTTGTGATTTTCTTCTCTTCTTCTTCATTTCTATGACACCTTCAACTCTCCCCGTAGTGAAGCTAACCACCATTTTTCACTTTATGCTTCACGATCCTTGCTATTTCTTTGTCTTGTCACTAAAAGACCCACTCTATTCTACCAAAAATGTTGATGATCGTGTATCATAGAGGAGCTAAGGTTTCATGGTGATTGAAGAAGCTTTGAGCTAATCAAGTAAGTAGTGTATTATTCTTCATGGCTTGCTTGATAGACATGTTTTTGATGATAAATTAAGAGGTGAAATGATCATGAACTATTATATATGCTTGAAGGTGGGTGTAATAATAAAGAGGTTTATGTTTTAATGGTAGTGTGCTAATGTTATTCGTGAGTTTTAAGAAGAAGCATTTATGATGATTAATAATGAAGGTGATGGTTGAATGAGAGTTGAAAGTTGATAAATAAAGAAATGTGGTATATCCTAATTTTGTGTTGATGATGAACGTAAGAAATTGATGAATAAGTGTATATGATGCGTTCTTATTTTGAAGATATGAAACCATGAATTATAACTTATTATGTGAGGAAATAGATTGAGAATTTAAAGTGTAAGAAAGATGTTGGGGTAATATTTTTAGAAAGAGAATTAGATATAATAATGAAAGATGACGAAATGTTTTGTTTTTGTATGATCGATGAACCTTAAGTTATGAGTTGTCTCATGAATGTTACTGGGATAGTTTTGAGGTAAAAATGAAGAGGTTATGAATCCTAAATGATGAACTATGGAAATGAATTGTTTGATGCATTATGAATGAGATATATTATGGAAAGAGTTAGGATTGTATGTATGATAAGACTAAGTGAATGATGATGAATCAAATGAGTAGAGTTTTGGTAGTCTAATGCAATCAATATGGTGGTTGAATTAGTATGTAATGAATTCGAACATGTGCAGAAATTTATGATAAGTGTGTATATGTATGAATGTTCTGTTTTTGGTGTTATGATCAATCATAGACCATAATTGATTTAAAACTGATATCGGACTGTAATGGGAGTGAGAATGAAGTGGAAATGATGAGGGTTTAAGCTAGGAATAATGAACTATGCATAAGGTATTAAATGCAGTACGTAAAGAGTGAGAAATCTTAAAAAGTGTAGAAAAATGGACTGCTTTCTATCATGATAGTAAGGAAGGAACCCACGATCGTGGGCAGAAGGAAATGTTTCTGTCTCAATCATGGGGAAGAATCCCACGATCATGGACAGGGTTTGGAATGGCCTAAACGTGAAATGTTCTCATTTTATGTGTGGTTTGAAACAACAAATGGTTAGGTGCTTTCATATGATGCATTTAGGTTTGAATAATGTTTGAATTGAACCTAGTTTGATGATAGACAAAGTAATTAAATGTGTGATATACTTAGGGTGATAATCAAGGTTAAAACTTAAGCATGGATGATTGATATTAATGAGACAAATTCTGGAAGTTAAGAGACGTTATAGAAATGAAAGCGAATCTTATATGGCTAATGTGATTCAAATGAAATGAATGATGTGTATTAAGTAAGAATGAATGAGAACTTTAATATTATGTGAATATATAATGCTAGAAAAGAAATGAAGAATGATCGAATTATGATATTAGAATTACCAAGTTCTTTGAGGTATGAACCTAAGTGTAAGCTTGACATATACAAATAATGTTGTTAATGTTGAAGTTATGTGATTAAGTAAACAAACCCAGAATAGTCAAATTGAGCACGCATTATACATTACACACATACATATGTGTACAATTGAATGTTTATATGATTGTGCAATTAGTAATATGTGTGCATTGTGTGTATTGCACTACGTTGATACACAAGATAAAATGCCACAATTTAGACATTTTTGAATCTTGAAAGCAAATGCTAATCTGGAGCGTGCTGTGAGTTGACCTAGATGGTCTTACTTTAATTATTTGTTCTGTTCTAAATTTTTGTATTGAATTACTGTTGATGTGAATGTGATTGAGACCATTCCAAACATAATTAGTACGAGGAGTTTGATAAATGTGAATATATTGGAAGTGTTTTATTGAATGTGAATAAGCAAGGAATAAGTGATTCTCAACATTATTGTTGAATTTCATACATCGATTCGATGAAAAATGTGAATGTGAATGTGCAAATTGAATACAAGCGATTGATTGATTATATGTGAATGTGATGCATTCCACTATATGAATGCCTGATCAGATAAAGGCAGTTGTGACCGAAGTAGCTACTGAAAAAGAGCTTAAAGCTCAGAATGTAATGAGAGCCTCTGAATCACTATGTATAATGAGCTCTATATCCCCAATAGATAAAGGGAAATTATTAATGAGTCCGGTATCTACAATGGATATGGGATAATTAAGGCACTCGGTCACAACAATAACAATTGAAAGTGAGTCTCATTAGCATTGCATATGTAATTGTTATGTATGATTTAAATGATCGAAATAAATTGTTTGACTGCTCTGAATGTAAAATGTGAAATAAATGAATAAAGTGTTAATTTATGCTACATGATGAATTAATGAAGTCATGTGAATTATGTGATTATAGAAATTGTTGTGTCATGTGATATGAGTGAGCCATCGAGGATGGTCCACTCACTGAGTTCGCAAAACTCACCAAAATTGCAAAGTTATTTTTCAAGCTTAGAGGAGATCTCTAGTTAGATAAATTAGAGTCTAGCCATTGCATTCAAATAAGAGATAGATGTCGAGATCAGTTAGCACCTGCATATTTCTACAGTCTTTTTGTAATTTGAATTGTATTCCATAAATATTATAGACTGAGTACATTTATGAATATAATGCGCCAAATTGAGCTTAAGTTGAAATAAAAATATGTTGTTGCTTGAAATTAGATTCTTTGTGAAAATTGAAAAGAAGTTTTGGATGCGTGTGATGAGCTAAAAAATTTATATCGAGTTTGACTAATTGTCCTAGTGCACCACCCTCATATAGTGTATTCTCGAATGCCATCGGTATGTTCGAGAATATGCCCTATAAGAGTGGGGTGCTACAAAAGGTCTTCAAAATTTCATATCCATTATTCAAATAAACCTTTTAAAAAACTCCCAAAGACTCGATGGAAACTAAAAAACAATCCAAATCCATCTTATACTAAAGTCAAAGAAAACCTTCCCTTTTCAACTAAACAACCTGTTTTAGCTCAAAAACAAAAGGATCATGAAGGAGCACCTAGATTTATAGCTACTTTTCAACCAAAGTGTCCTCATTTAGTCCCTACTGATCTCTCTAACTTGACTTTACAACATTCTGAGTCTAGCTCTGACACAAATCAGGTAGTTGATTTTTATAACTATCCTAAATCTTAATGGCCATTCTAAATACTCCTCCATAGAAAATGGGGAAAGAACCTAAAGTGGAAGATGTAGACTAATAACATTCAAAGACCATAAACCCGACTAGCCTCAGGACCTTGGTTTACATTTGATAATGTTCCATCTGCAAAATGGAGAGACATATTACATGAATTCAAAGCATGGATCGACTAACAAATATCTAGGCCAAAAGCTATATTTAAAGAAATACTAATAGAGTTTGTCTCTAGAATGATTGGAAACTTGTGAGAATGGTTTCAAAGCCTAGGAGAATATAGGGAGTTTAAGGCTGTCAGGCTTCTCGAGGTAAAAACTCTACTAGGAATGATCCATAAGGAATTTATTAGAGGCTTTCAATTAATTTACAAGAAAAATCATTAGGAATACTTAGAAATGAAGTGTTATTCTTAAAATAAGGGAGATCTTTAGAGGCATTTTAAAAAAATTTCTTAGAAATATTACATGTTATACATGTTTATCAATGTCAATCTTAGATATACAATTATTGCGTCTATTTCTAATAAACTCCAACTAAAGTTGTAAAGAACGATAACCCTTTGTACTGTGATACGACAAAAATCTCATTATGAGAGATATACCAACTAGTATTAGCTACTCTCAATAAAGTATGTGCATAGCAAAAATGCTTTAGGACTATGATGTCATGAAAACTATACTTCACACAGGCTTGTAAAAAAACCCTAATTGAAGATTAAATTTAAGAAAATAGCAGGATGCTCTTGTAAGAAAAACTCTCATTTCCATAAGATAAGGTTGGCGGAATATCGATAACAATAGGGACCTCATAGAAGGAAAAATAAGAATTGTCAGATTCTTTAAGTTATTATGCCAATCAAGAATGATAAGGATGTTAAGTCCGTATTCAAAGACCAAAAAATTGAAGATGAAGACACCCTATTTACAGTCCCTATTTATATGTTTACTAAAGTAAGTGATTCTT
Organism: Erythroxylum alaternifolium; assembly: GCA_027478495.1. Classification (NCBI taxonomy): domain Eukaryota; kingdom Viridiplantae; phylum Streptophyta; class Magnoliopsida; order Malpighiales; family Erythroxylaceae; genus Erythroxylum; species Erythroxylum alaternifolium. The sequence continues at coordinate 5,187 of JANIIA010483227.1, read as the reverse complement.
TTATGGAAGAAGAGACAAGAGGAAAATTAAGTGTTTATGATAAGAGAGCCTTACCTAAAAGTAAACTCCAATATTACATCATACATTAGGCCTTACGTGGAAATACCACTTTTAATGAGTAAGTATCATTAACTTGTTAATACTATATGATATATGGAAACAGACTATTGTAAAAGTATAATCCAGCCTCAGATCCTACCACTTGAAGCATGGAAATTTCATACAGAATATTTCACTTCTGTAAATGGTAAATCTTTTAAGATTGATCTCATAACCAGAGAAAAAATTGGAATCAAATTCTTTCCAGATTGCATCATATGGAAAAAAAAGTCCTTGACTGTAACCTCCCAATGCTAGATGTATTAATTGGGATGGACATTTATTGCTAAGAAAACAAATTGCAAATTCTATCCCAAGGCATCAAATTTAAGCAGTCCTTTCGTCCCTACACTAATGTGACTAATATGTTTGGGCTCTAAGAAATTCCCTAGGAATATGGAGGCATAAGAGACCAATTACTGCAACAGTGTCCTTAAAGCCTGTTGATTGCAAAACCAATTACTTGTTTTACGCTAAAACCGTAAGTATACGGATCGTTACTTATAGTAAAAGCAAATATCTTCCTACAAAAATTGTACTTAGGCACCACTTAATTCAGGTTGCACTTTGTTTAAGACTCAAATTCGAATATTGAACTGAAAAGTAAACTAAATCAAAAAAAACTAGCAACAATTGAATAATATAACAATGAAGATTCGTCAAGAGAATTAATCAAGTTATGGGAGAGGGGATTTTACCTATCATTAATGGTAATCTATTCTTTTATGTGTTTATGGGGCGTCGGTTCTAGACGATCGTAGGGTTGATTACTCTCTCTTGAGTTATAATGATTCCCTAAATCAAATTATGGACTTGCAATCTCCCAATTCACAAATTACCCACAATTTTAATTAGTTTTAAAACTCTCTAATAAACATTCGGGTCTCGCACGAAATCTGTCTCCATGAAATTACCGACTAAATTGATTAAGTGGTCAATTAGATCGCTTAACTCTCGTTAATCCAATCTAATCATTTTATCCGGTTCATCCTCTCGGTTTGTTACTGAAACATGCAAAAATATTAATCAATCACAATACCCAAATCAAGTAAACATAGTTCAACTAGACTAACATTAAATATAAGCAAAATCCTGAAGGTAAAGTTAGAACATTATTAACAACTTAAAATCCCTTACCATACAACCTATCTCAATCTTACACACTAAATGAATAAAAATGTAAATGGGGAGGAAATGAAACTTAGGTTGGATGATTCGGGAAAGCAGCGGTGTCGGGAGATCACCTATTTCGAGAAGGTTCAGCGTTAGAACCCTCCTCTCCTTCCTCTTCTTCTTTTCTCTCTCTTCTTTCTCTCTTTCTTTTTGGGTTTCCAAATTTCTAGGGTTCCATCATTATCCTTTTATAGTTTGTTCCAATTATGGTAACCCTAGTGTCTTTCTGGGGTTCGAAATGTCTGAAATGTCCCTCGAAAACTTGAATTCGAAAGTGACTCTACTTTTGTCTGCTCGCAGTGTATGATCGTGGCTGGTTCATCTACTCATTGTCACGATCGTGACAAATTTCCCATAATCGTGGCCCTATATTAGTGCTTCTGTCATAATCGTGGCATATTTTTAGGACTATGTTTTGGTTTGATTCTCCTCCGAAACTCCTCTGAATGTCCTAAAATACTAACAACCGAATGTCCTAAAATTCTAACAAACTCATCACGGTACCTCATATATATAATTGAAGCTTTAAAACATGCTCTCACCCAAAAAACACTTAAAACACGAATGTTTATGAACTAATGCAATTCTTGACCTAAACACACATTAAACAATTAAATTAACCACTGAACACATATCAAGTTACCTATAAAAATATAATGTAATCTACAGCTATCAACATCCCTACACTTAAACTTTTGCTTGTCCTCAATCAAAGATCAAATACAACCAATAAAATTCTATCACTTCATTTTCACAAAGATTAAAGCATGCAATCCTTCAAACTTTGGCCAACTCAAATGTCAAGCTACTACATACATCATGACTAATTTCCATTGGTACACATAAGCAAAATCAACCCATGAAACCATCACTCAAAGATAAGTACAAATTCAAAATGGACGTTCCTTACGGATTTCACTCATTTCTCTCAAGTGCTTGATGGTTATTGTTTCGCTCAAACTTCCTATAGGAAACCATGTTATCATAGGCTTACTAATACACCAATTCTCCTCCACAATGATCACTTGCTAGGATAAATCAAAAAGGCTTTGTTTCAAGTTGTAATGTGGCCAGAGTTAAGGTGGGTTAAACAGGTTTTAGGGGTTTATCACAAACATTTATAAACTACTAAGTGTACAAAGAGATGACAAAGATAAACTTCTAAGATATGTAATACTTCTCCCTGCACTTATTGAATCTACTACATGTTATTCCTTTTTCTTTTCTTTTCTCTTTTTTTAATTTGATTTTGTTCTTTTCTCTTTTTTTCTCTTCCTTTTTTTAGTTAATAAAGAAACAATGAACAAAAAACAACAACTATATGCCATGTGCTCTTAACTTGTGATTCCACACTTAATTATGACTTAACACTCTATTAACTTGTGATTGGGTAAGCTAATGGGGTTTGTGGGTTTTAAAATTGGGTGATTTCAAAAGACAAAAGGTTAAAGGCTCAATGGGGTTAGCAAGGGATAATAAAAGGATAAGACATTTAAGCCAAAGGTTAAACCAAAAAGGCCTTGATCATTTCTTTCTAGCATGCATTCAATAGATTTAAACCAATTCAAAGCAAGTTCTGAAGGTAATTACCCAAGGAAGCATCACACAAACAAGGAAATGAAATGACTATAGAATGGAGTCATAAAGGCTCAATTCCTCACATAGGCTCAAATGAAAATCCATTATGCTTTTATACATTACCTTATTATTCAAGTGTCAAGTTTTGAGTAAGCTTATGCGCCCAACTACTTTCATCACTCCACATGGTTCACTCTCCACGCAAGTAGCCTAATTTAAGTTAACGCATACATTTAATCTCATTCCAACTAACATGATCAAATCTCATGGCAACACATTCATCGAAAAGATTCAAATGTAGGGGAAATGACACACCTAATACTAACAACCTAATATACATCCTAAATGACATGCAAAAATGAAATCATAAATACAAAGACTACCTCCCCACACTTGGAAAAAACATTGTCCTCAATATAAAAAAGAGAACATCCAAAAACAACACGCAACACCATAAAAAACAAAACAAAACACAAAAATAATAATAGAAGAGACTAAGGGAAAGATGGGCTCATGTTGGTAGGGCCGATGGAGTGGCACGTTTTTCCTCTTATCCTTTGGTCCTCACAAGGTAATGGGAAATGGTTTTTCTTAGTGGCCAAATTGAGCTTCCAATAGTCAATGCACACTCCCCATCTTGTGATGGTCCTAGTGGGTTTCCTTTTTTATCACTATCATGCCTCCCTTTTTAGGCACACATTGAATTGGACTCATTTACTCGCTATCTTAAATTGGGTATATAATACCTTCATCTAAAAGCTTCACCACTTTCTTATTCAGAACTTCTTGTATGTTTGGATTTAACCTTATTTTCCTCTCTTTTACTAGCTAGCATCCTTCTTCAAGGTTAATCTTATGTAGCACCACATTGGGCCTAATCCTCCTAATATCATAAATTTTCCAACTTACAGCTCTCATCCTCTTCTTGATGATCCCTACCACTTTCTCTTCTTGCTTAACATCCAATTAGCTGGAAATGATGATGGGTAAGATATGGTCTTTGCCTAGAAATATGCATCTCAAGTAAGATGGTAAGAGTTTTAGTTCTACAGTGGGAGGCTTTATAATGTAAGGTTGTGTGGGTGCATCAGCTCTCTCTAACTTCTCTTGCTCACCTCCTTGCACAATTCCTCTTCAATCACACTCTCATCCTTATGCACTTCACCAACTTTCTCAACTTTCTTTTCAATTTCCTTTTCAACCTCCTTGACATAATCATCCACATCATCAATCTTCATACAAGCACTTCCATTTACTGGCTTCTTCAAAGATTTAGTCATATTAAATTCAACTTGCTCATCACCAATTCTCAAAACCAATTTTCCTTCATACACATCAACTAATGCCCTACCATTATTCATAAAGGGCTAACCTAAAATCAATGGACAATTCCTATCTTCTTTAAAATCCAACATAACAAAATCAACAAGAATTATAAATTTTTCCACTTTTACCAGAACTTCTTCTACTACCCTAAATAGCCTTTTAATGGATTGATCCGCAAGTTGGATAAGCATGGATGTTAGCTTGATGTCTCCCAACCCTAATTTCCTGAAAATAAACCAAGGCATCAATTTAGTACTTACGCCTAAATCACATAAGCATTTAGAAAATTCAAAATCACTAACAACACATAGAATAGTAAAACTCCCTGGATCGTATAGTTTTGAAGGCAATGTGCTTATGATGATCAAACTACAATTCTCCGTCAAGGTCACAGGCTGATTGTCCTCCCAAGTGCGTTTGTTTGTTAATATGTCCTTAAGAAACTTTGCATGCTTGGGCATACACTCCAATACCTTCACCAAAGACAAATTAATCTAAAGTTTCTTCAACTTCTCTAAGAATTTGGAGAATTGACTATCGACTTGATGTTATCTTACCCTCTGTGTATATGGAATCTTAGGCTTATAGTGTGGTGGTGGTATATATGGCTTCTCTTCTTCTTTGTCTTGTACCTTTTCCTTTTGTTAGCTATCTTTTTACATACTTGGCTCCTCCAATTGTTTTCCGCTCCTAAATGTGTTCGCCTTAAGTTGTTCCTTTGAATTGGCCTCAGTGTAGCTTGGTATGTTGGACCCCGATTCTTTTCTTACTAACAAGATTGTGCTAAATTCTTTTTAAGGTTTATTTATGATTAATTTGTTGTGATTAGGTATTAATTATAATGTCTTTGGGGGTAGAAAATTTTTTTTTAGGATTGATGGATTAAAAAGGAGAAATTTAGAGTAAGTTAGAAAAGCTTATGGAGTTAGTTAGAATTGAAAGAATATGATCTTGTAGGGTATTTTAGGAAGATCACTAAAGAGGTTAAAAGTTAAGTCTTATAAGGAGGGG
>JANIIA010483217.1:0-16123 GCA_027478495.1 Erythroxylum alaternifolium | reverse complement strand
ATAAAATATAGTTAAAATTAATAAAAGTGTTTTTTATTTTTATGTTGCCAAACAGTCTACTGTATGAAGCTCTTTTTTAAAAGCTATTTTTTAATTGACAACCAAACAGTCAATTGACTTTTTAAAAAAGTTCTTCTTAAAAAAACTCTACTGACAAAAGCTCTATTGACAAAAGCTCTACTGATATAAGCTCAACCAAACAGACCCTAAGTCTTGAAACCAAGATCTTTATGATGATTTTATATATAATGTTATAGCACGAAATAGGACTAAAATCTAATAGTAATTTAGGATTAGGGACCTTTGGGATCAGATTTATGAATGTCTTGTTAACTTCCTTCAACATCTTTCCAGGGTTGAAAAATTCAAAGACAACATCAATGACTATTTGTTTGGTGTGAGTCCATGTCTTCTAGAAGAAGAAAGCATTGACTATATCTACTCTAGGTGCTTTACTTAGTTTAAGTTCAAAATTTGCTTTTTCCTCATCATCAATATTAAAGGGTCTAATAAAATTGAGAGCTTCATCATCATATGAAAGATTAGAGAGCCTAAAATAATAATTAGAGGAAGAATTACGTGTGTTAGTGAAATAATTATATGTTTCCTTCATTATTTCAACTCGAGAAAGTGTCAAAGGCCTATTTTCTTTTAGTAAGGATACAATTTTATTAATGTTCCTTTTAGAGAGAACAAATTTGTGGGGAAAATAAGTGTTTTTATCTCTCATCTCTAACTATTAAATTCTAGATCTTCATTTTAAGAATAAAATAGTTCAGTTTTAGAGCTCTAGAGTAATTAAACAAGGTTGTTTTCTCTTTATTTGTTTAGCTAAATTATCAAGAGCTTGGTAAAGGTTATTTTAAACATGAAATAGCTTTTCTTTAGCAATAAAAATAAATTATTAGGTGTTGTTGAACCTCTTATAATTTAGTAACTCGAGTTCTTCCTTGATCATTTGTAATTTTCTTATGCAAATGAAGGATTTATAGTCCTAGAAGTTTGGTTGCAGCCCTTTAGTTACAACTTCATCAAAACCTTTAACCTAGACTAGATAGTTGCTAAAAAAAAAGAAGTTTTCATATTATAATCCAAAGATAGGTTGTAAACTTCAATTAGGGTATGGTGAGAGAATAAAGGACTATTAGATAAGGCCTTACTACTTAGGAACTTGGTTAGCCAATGATCATTAACTAAAGCTTTGTTCCTTATAAACTATCTACCTTCTTGATTGGTGTTCTAAGTGAAGAATTGTCCTTCTATTATGATCATAGTGACTTTTATATGATTTGCATAATTCTTAAGGTCCTCATTGTAATTTCTTAGGAAAATATGTCCTTACGCTTATGATGGATGAATGGTTTATTGAAGTCCACAATGATCAAACATAGAGAGTTCATATTGATCGGGTTGACAAAGCCCCTAAAATAATACCGATTCTTCAAACTTTTGTAGTAGTCATGGAACCAAGTTGAATCGTTAGAGAATTGAACACTAGTTTCTTAATTGCAAGCAATAAAATTGAATTGAGGTCTGTTATTAAATAACTAATTAATTGAAATCAATATGAAAACAAATTAAATCAACTAAATTTAAGTATGAGAAAATCAAGATTACGAAACTTTGATTCAAGGGAAAGATCTCTTCTAATTGTAACATTGATCATTAGTTCAAAAAAATATTTTCTAGATTCAAGAATTAGTCTGAAACATATTAGAATAGTCGTAATAAGTCTCAAATTTTCCTAAATTAATTAGTTCAAACCCAGCATCCAAACCAAAACTTACCATCTATTGGCTGGGTGTGATAACATTCCATATCAAATAAATGATAGAAATAAATTCGTGAAAAAGATTAAATCCTAAATTAAATAATTGAGATAGCTGTAACTATCCAATTTAGTTTTCTTGTTTATCATAAGTTAAACATGAAAATTCATAAATAACCTATTTGCTACTTGCACCAATCTTTCATGACAATTACGGATCACTGAATTCCTAACTAGTGATAGAATAATCAATATTAAATTAAATTGTCATATTACTAGAATATTAATCATTTACAAAATATGAGAACTCAAAACAAGAAATAGTTTAATTAAAACGTAAATAAAAGTTTAGAATACAAAACCTCACAAAATTACAATTAGAGTATTGAATCTCCTTGAATCAGAAAGATTAAGTTTAGCCACACATGGCTTTTGCTCTAATAACAAAAATAGAAGAAAGACAGAGAATTGCAAAAAACGAAAGAAGAGAGAACTTATTTCTGTTGTGAGGAACATCCCTTTTATAAGGTTTTCTAATCTAATCATAATCTAACTTTAACTTGTAAAGATGTCTATCTAAAACAAATTTAAATTCAAACTCCTACATGATAAGAATAAGGCGAAGTCTTCTAGTCAAACTCCAACTCTTCAAGTGATCAGCCTTATCCATTGCGACAATCTCTTCACTTTATCAATAGAGTCCCAATTTGATGATATCTCTACTTTTCATCTCCTAAAACAAAACAAGAATTAATTTCCATATTTAAGTACTAAAATAAATTTAAAACAAAGGAGATAATATCAAATAATATGTCAAGATAAGATCTTATTAAATTCTCCCACACCAGACTCATGCTTTTCCTCAAGCATACATCAATTCAATATATTAATCATCTTCACAACAACCTCTCATCTCCTTTCATGTCCTCCAAAAATATCCAAAAGCTAATTCACATTTAAGGGTTAAGATAAAATAACAATAAAGAGAATAAAACACTCATAGGACACATTATTAAAACATAACATCTCATCAATTCCATTAAAATCAAATAAACAAGACTTGACACCCTCACAAGGATTTCACTCTATACGCTTAAAGTATTTAGGGTTCATTTGGCTCTCAAATCAAAACATACCAAGTTATTTCCATAAGCTTGCTCAAGAATTATATTTCTGCCACTAAACAAAATGAACCTAATGTATAAATCAAAGGGACTTAATAAGGGTTGTAACGTGGCTTAGGTAAGGTATGACAAAAGGAACTTTTTGGCTAAGTAAATTGAAGGGAATCATACAAACTTATCCACACAAGTTTCAACTTAAATCAAAATTCACTTGGTTCAAATGACATCTCTTTCAATCACTTTGTCTTTTCTTTTCTTCTTTTTTTCTTTTTTCTTCTTTAAAACAAAAATATCAAAAAGGAGATTTTGTTTTTTTTTGTTTTTTACTTCTGCTCCATTCTATAAAACAATCAAAATAATACAATTTGAATCATCTAATTAACTTTTCATGGAAATAGTCAAAATCCTATGCATATAAGCTCAATTTAATACCTTCAATTTAGGGGATCAAAATTATTAAGGATATCAACAACAAAAGGGTAAATTTAGCTTGTAACAAGGTTATTACGCAAGAAGGAAAGCTTAAGGCTCAAATTGGTTTTCCTAGGGATAAAAATTCAGGTAGACTTGTTTAGATCAAAAATGGTTATCCTAAATACCCTCATCATCTTTATACACAAATTCATCAAAAATGTGGTCTCAACACGTATTCAAAAGCAAGTTTTAACATAAACAAGCTATGTTTGATAACACATAACAAAAAGATAAATATGAGTACATATATGATGAATGCTTTAGGCTCAAAGCTCACGTAGGTGTCAAAGATTGCATCAAGCCTTGCACACTTTTCATTCAACAAAATCAATGAGATACTTGAAAATTTTTAATGAACACGCTAATCAAGCGTGTCTCTCTGATGCATTAGATCTTAAACCAAAAATGCATCCTAACTTAAGAATTATTCATGAATAACAATCAGAAAATTATGAAGCTATCCTGAGGAATAATTAATATATGAATCAACATATCATAAGTCCAAGCAAAATCACAAAATTCATCATAATATAAACATTCACTCCCCCATACCTTAATCATATATTGTCCCCAATGTATGCATAAGATGATCACAACTCAATAAAGATAATCAGAAAAATAAAGCACAAAATAGATGACTCCCCTGAATTGTGAGTATTTGAAAATTATCCACGCACGCTTCTTTTTAATACCGATTTCAGAACTTTTCGTAGATTAAGGGTGTGAATTAGCATTCATTGGCAATTTTCCTTTTGCAGCAGCCTTGGTATTAGCTTTAGAATGCCCCATAATACTGAATAAGATAAACAAAAACTACTTAGAAAAAGATTAAAAAACCTAATAATAATTAAAATTAAACTAAAATGATAATAAAAGAATTTAATTAAAACTTTAAAAAAACGAGAGGGGGTGTGAAGGTGCTTTTGTTGTTAAGCTTTGGGTTGCTGTGTGGGAGGAGGGTTACTTGTGGTTGGAATTTTTCTTTTAATTCCCTGCAAAGACAAACAAGCATATTATGTTTTTTAGGTTTTTTTTAAATAAAAAATATTTAACTAAATAAAGAAAATAAATAATTAAATGAGAAAAAAACGTTCAAAACACTAAATCACATAAGGCGAGATCCGGCCTTATGAGATTTGGTAATCTGGAATTCTAGAACACTAAATTACATAAGGCGAGATCTCATCTTATGAGATTTAGTGGTCTGGAATTTTAAAGTCTTCACTCTAGAACACTAAATTACATAAGACGAGGTATCGCCTTATGAGATTTAGTAGTCTGAAATTTTAAGACCTCCTTTTTCCTTTAGTCCAATAAATTTATTTTTCAAAAGCAATCAAATTCAAGCAATATAAAACTAAAACAAAATAAAATAAAATAAAACAATCATATTTTAAGTTGCCTTCCCAAAAGCGCAATTGTTTACCGTCGTTATGCTCAACGTGGCTTTTTCCTCTCCAACTTCTACGTAATTGTAGTTTTGTACTCCTCAAGTAGTGCTAATATCCCTTCCCCTTGCCCTTTAGTCAACCTTTTTTAAATGATTCTAGGTAATGAACTTTCATCACCTAAATAGACTTACTTTAGGTGATTAGGTAACACCTTTAATTCTATCTTCGGAGCCCGCAAAACAGAAGGTAAGATTTTCTTGTGAGTTCATCATTAAAAGTTTCTGAATCAATTAGCATCGCTGATAACGATTCTATAACTTCACAAGTTTCAAAATTTTGCTTGTTCACTTTTGATTTAGCCTTAAGCTTGAACTCATCTTCATCACTTTCTTCCTTAAACATATCTAGCACAAATGAATCCACAATATCCATATGAAAAACATATTGAAAATCATTCGCATACTTTATTGCTTCAGAAACGTTGAACTTTAATATTTCTGCATCAAACTCTAAGGAAAGAGTACCCTCACGTACATCAATAATCGTCTTAGCTGTCTTCATAAATGGCCTACCCAATAAAATCGAAGCTGAATTTTCAACACTATGTCCATCCATTTTTAAGATGTAAAAATTCACTGGAAATACCAAACCATTAACTTACTTGTTTACTTTCGATTTAGCCTTAAGCTCGAACTCATCTTCATCATTTTCTTCCTTAAACATCTCCAGCACAAATGAATCCAAAATATCCATATGATAAACAGATTGAAAATCATTCGGGTACTTCATTGCTTTAGAAATGTTGTACTTTACTATTTCTCTATCAAAATCTACGAAAAGAGTACCCTCGTGTACATCGATAATCGTCTTAACTGTCTTCATAAATGGCCTACCCAACAAAAAGAAGCTGAATTTTCAACACTATCTCCATCTATTTTCAAGATGTAAAAATTCACTGGAAATACCAAACCATTAACTTGGACTAAAACATCCTCAATAACTCCAACTGGACGCACATACGAACAATCAGCTAGTTAGATTATCACATTAGTTTCTTGCAAAAAATTCAGATTTAAAGCTCGATAAATTGAGTATGGCATAACATTAATAGATGCACCTAAGTCTAGCATGGCACGCTCAATTTTCTTATTACCAATAGCACACGAAAGTGTAAACATACCTGGATCTTTGCATTTTTCTAGTAATTTCATATTTATCACAGCTGATACATTCTTACCCAGAATTATTCTCTCCTTGTCCTTCAACTTCCTTTTATTTGTGCACAACTCCTTTAAGAATTTTGTATATTTCGGAACTTTCTTAATGGCTTACAGAAGTAGTATATTGATTTCCACCTTTTTGAAAGTTTCTAAGATTTCTCTGTCATATTCATCATCTTTTGGTTTAGCCAACCTGTTAGGAAAAGGAGGTAAACGTGCATTAATTGATATTGATAGAGATAAATCATTTTTTACCTTTGTTGATTCTTGAGTTGGAAGTTCTTCCTTCTTTTCTCCATCATCCTATGTTTCTTCCTCCATTGATAAAGAAGATCCAGATTGAATTTCCTTACGTCATTACACTCACATTCTCCTTAGGATTCACCACCTTTTGGGAAGGTAATTTTCCCGATGCTTAGTCTTTCAATGTACTTATCAAGTTGGCTAATTGAGTGATCTGATTTTCTAAGTTTTGAAGGCTTGTCCTTATTTCCTGTTGAAATTGTTGAGTATTATTAGCAAATGCTTTAACAATTTCATCTAAATACATACCTAAATTTGAAGGTTGAGGTTAAGCATATGTAGGAGCTTAAGGTTGTTTATTAATATCGTGAGTTGATATCGTTGTTGGCCTCCTTGATTTTCGTAACTTAATTCTGGATGATCCCTCCATCCTGGATTGTAATAATTAGAATAAGGGTCATACTTTCGTTGAGGTTGACTAGGAAAGCCTACTATTACTTTAGCTTCTTGAAGTGTCGCTTATTGTAATGTAGGGCAGATATTTGTAGGATGTTCAGGGAATAAGCATATTCTGCACACTCTTGCTGATTGCAATTGACCTACAACCATTTAACAAACTAGAGTAGTTAAATCAGATATTTTATCCTCAAGGTGCGTGTTATTTACCTCATTCACACACATAATAGCTCCATCCATCCTTGTCCTAAACTGTTGAAAATTTTCAGCCATAACTGATATCAACTGTCTGGCTGCTCAGGTGTTTTATTTACCAGAGTTCCTTCACTAGCTGCATCGACCATACTTCGATCCATTGGCAATATTCCTTCATAAAAGTATTAAATCAGAAGTTGAATGGGAATTTGATGATGTGAATAGCTAGCACATAGCTCCTTAAACCTGTCCCAATATTCATGTAGTGCCCCCTTACCGCAATGTACACACCGGGACGCCCGGAGGTCATTTCGGTACATATCTTATGATAAGGTCAGGCTATTGTCGATCACTACATTCACTTCACATGGAATCATATCATAATTCACTTATAAAGTATCATAAGGAAATCACAATATTTTAAAACCAACTTTTTCCTCATTTTATTTCACAAAATCGAAAGTCTACATTGTACCTTTAATCACTTACTACATGTACATCACCAAAACCTAGTACAAAAATACTACATGAAAGAGGAAAATATACAAAGTCTATCTAATCTATCCAAAAATCCCAAATGACCGATCTTTGAGCCATGACTTCTCTTGCCAAATCACAATCTACACGGCTGGTAGAGCCTCTCAGTAGTTAGAGTCGTCTCTCGGTCTTGAAAAGACAATGTTGTAATTTTGGGTGAGTTTGCGAACTCAATGAGGTAACCATCGTCGATAGTTCAATCAATTCATGCAACACACTATTTCACATAACATGAAATTCAAAATTTTGCATAATAGATCATGTATCACACTTTTATTCCAGCATAGGAAATTTCGGCATTTCAGTCAATCAAACATACTTGACATAAATGCATATGAAATGCTCATGAGACACTTTCCATTTATTACATTGTTGTGATCGAGTGCCTGAACTGTCCCTTATCCGTTTGGGGGATGCAGGGCTCATTATACATAGTGAGCCTTAGGCTCTAAATCACTGTTTAAGCTCGAGGCTCTTTTCACTCGTTGAGCTTTAAGCTCTAATCGGTGGCTACTCTGGTCACAACTGTCATTATCTGATTGTGTATTCATGAATAGAATGCATGTACCACACTCACTCACATTACAAAACACTTAGGTCTTTACATTCACATTCAAGCAATGCTTCAATATACATTCCACATTCACAATCATCAGACCTTCTGTCCGAAATCAACAATCAAACACATTCATTTCACATTCATTTATCATTCAAAGCATAATTTAAGCAAACAATAACTGAGAGAAACCGTCTAGGTTACTCACTAGTTACTTCCGAAGCTAATGCCTAAAAGTTTTGGCAACGTCTGGAGGTTGACATTCCAGTTGCTCCTCTATATCAAACAACATACATATACATCACAATATGCACAATTATAATTGTTTAGTAATGCACATGGATGAAATGAATTATGTACAATGCATGTTCATAATAATCCCGGGTATTTATCCATTGATTTCATCACAAAATCAATCTCATATCAAAACTCATCTAACTATAATTTATACTTAGGTTTATGCCTCACTAAAACCATTAAAATCTCTATTCCTTTCTCATTGACTCACTTCAGTTTTTTTTCCAAGTCACACTTTCAGGCCTACTATTCACATTCAATTAGAAAGCAAAACTGATGTAATTTGGTCATACTCTCTTCTAAAAAAGTGTTCCTCTATGTCTTATCTTTCCATTGACACTAAAATCACTTAATTTGGTTCAGTAATTTGGAAAATATACCTCCAACATTATCGGGTTGTTCACATTCAAAAACAATGTACTATGTACAATTTCCATCCAGAAATTCAATAATTTAGAGAAAGAATCAAAATTCTACTTATTGAGACAATTTGTAGGCCTATATCTTTAGTTTACTCCAAATTAAAATTCATCTTATTTGGAATCCTACAGGTCAAAATATCATCAAAACACTATAATATGTTCAGTAAAATATCCCAGTTCATGCTCTTCCAACCGATACCCTTACTTTGATTCGATCAATCTCTTTTGAGTCAAAACCAAAAGCTATAAAATTTTTATAGAGAGATATAAGAATGTGTTATGAATCCAATGCTTTAAAAATCAGGTCATTTGAAGGTCGGATGACAAAGTTACAGCCAAAATAGTGAAATATTTTTAGCTTTTAGGGGAGGGGGCCTGCGGGTTGCGTGCGCGCACATGCCCGCGAGATCGCGACTTGCGAGAAAAAAATGGGCAGATTCGCAATCGCAACTTCTCCTTTCCTCCATTTCTTCTTCCAACTTGAAATGGTAAAAAGGGCATAACTTTCACTACAAATATCGGATTAAGGTCATTCTTAGACCGTTTCAAAGAAGACTTCTAGATCTACAATTTCCATAAAGACTCGAAAATAATTTTTGCTTCTACAAGGGTCAAAATTTCAGAATGAAGTAGTTGTCCGGAATGTCCCTCCTATGCAGCATTACAAAATTATAAAGGTCATATCTCCTAACTCAAATGTCCAAAAATTACATACTTTATGCCGTTAGAGAGCTAAGAGGATAAGTTACAACTTTTATGAAGATAACTTTGTCAAAATCTCTCTATAACAGTACAAAAAATTAATGAAAGTCTCAGATAAAAAATTCAACTCTCTACTCTTCATTTTCAGCAACTTCCCAGATGACTTTCATTACAAAATTCCAAGACTTCAATTATTATTTCTAGTTTTTCCACTCCATTTTATTTAACTCATTCACCATAAATCCATACCACTTCAAAATATACAGGTTTAATAAAAAACCATCAAAAGCCAAAAATTCATATTCATCCAACTTCTACTTTGTTACTTTTCTACATTTTCAACTTTCATTCTCAATCACTATTCTTCCTCTCAACTTCCATTTAAACACTCATTCCCATCTCAGACCATCATTTTACAACTACTCTTTAACTCAAAAATCATTTTCTTAATCATCTCTAAAGCTTTTATCTACTCACGTATACACATACATATATATATACACGCACAAAGAAAAAAACAGAGCATATCACCTTTTCATATATAATCTTCTACACTAACCTCATACACCATTTTATTGCTCTATCTAACTCCAAAAACCATTTTTACTACACCTGATTACTAACAATCCGTCAAATACTAAATAACACTATATCCATATTTTTCCTATCCTATTTACACAGTATTCATAAATTTACACGTAAATGCCATGTTTATGCAAGTGATAGTAGATTCGTCAAATTTATTTCGTAAATCCACAACTCTAAAGGATTTATTCACTACTTACTTGTTGAAAACTCCAAAATATTCAATTCTCTTCAAACCCTAAACTCCATGCAAATTTCACGTATGCCACTATATAATATGACCAGCTTCGGTTCTTTCTTAGGGTAGAAGAAACAAATAGCAGTATGGAAGTGGTATGGGATAAAGAAAAGCAAAGTAATCTCTCGGAAGGTGTTTGATGAAAAAATCTATATATTGGAAGAAACTTGAAGAAGTTGGCTACGGAGAAGATAATTAGGACTGAATACTTAGCCTTTTTAACTCACAAAGAACATAGCTTACTTTCTAATACAATTATAAAAATCAACTTAACTAAGTTAGTGACACTTGTCACTTCTCTAATTTCTAAGCTCTAACCAAGTTCCTTTTGAACTAATTTCTTCAACTCTCATCTTTACAATCCAATTATCTCCAATATTCTTTTGATTCCTTTTTCCTATATATATTTATATACATATATATTTTAAGACTCTATAATTTTCGAAAATAAATCCTAAAATCACCAAAATTCAGAAATATTACAATTTCACTAACCTGTAAAATTTCCAATGTAAAAACACTCATAATTCTCAAAAATACATAAATCAATCCAATTATACCCAGAATTATTCATGAATGCATGTACAATTATCTTCATGTGCAGAAAGATTCACTATTCATATGTATGTGTATGCCGTTTTATGTATGAGCATGAAAAATGCATTTTTAAGCTCTCATTAATCACTTATTTTTACTATTCTAACCTCCAAAAGGTAATGGGATGTTACAATTACGATATATGCTTGCAAAGCTGTAACAGAGTCAATCGGAATCATACCTTTTTGCTCCTTTCGGCCCCGTCTATTCCTCTCGCTTGACCACATGCAACTATTGCTTGCTAATTCTTTTAGAAGGTCATGAACTGCATCAATAGTCTTCCTTATCAAAGAACCTCCAATAGTTGCATCTATGGTTCCTCTCATGTTGTGATTTACACCATTATAAAATGTTTGCAACAACAACTACCTCGAAAGGTCGTGGTGGGGACAACTTCTTTGTAACTCTTTGAATCTCTCCTAGGCTTCATATAGAGACTCCCCATCACTTTATTAAAAATTTATGATCTCCTTTATGATCCTTGTCTTCTTAGTTAAACGAAAATATTTTACGAGTAATGCTTGGATTAATTGTTCCTAATAGTGATCTATCTTAAATTTAACGAGTTGTACCACACATTCGCCCTATCTTTCAAAGGGAAAGAAATTAGTCGTAGCTTCACGGCATTGACGGACATCCCATTAAATCAGAAGGTTTCACAAATCTCTAAAAAATTTGCAATATGGGCATTTAGATCCTCATTGGACAGCCCATAAAATTGCACACTATTCTGTAATATGTTGAGGAGTGCCAGTTTGATCTTGAAATTGTTAGCTTGAATCGTTGGCCTTGCAACTCCTTGAGGACTAAATCCTAGCCTGATGAATTCTATCAATGTCCTCTCATTTCCTCCTTATTATCCTTCTTCATCCATATTTCTTTGTGTAAGATTTCGACGCTTCGCTCTTCTTAACTCTCATTCGTGTCTTATGATATCAGATAACTCTTTGTCGCTAAATTTTGTCGATCTTCGCGTGCTTCTTATATTCATGCACCTGAAAATACACAAGGAAAAGTATAAAAAATTCTTAAATCAAAGTAACCTAAACTAAACAAGATGTTAAACAAAAAATCCCCAACAACGTGCCAAAAAACTTGTTAGCTGAAAAACAGTCTCCTAGTTTTACCCTCAAAATTGCAAGTATACGGATTGTGACTTATAGTAGTAAGCAGATATCGATCACACAAGGATTGTGCTTAGGCACCACTTAATTCAGATTAATCTTTGTTTAAGAACCAAAATTTTAATATAAGTAATCTGGAAAATTAAATTAAATTAAACCACTTAACAAAACACAAATAATAACTAAAAAATGCAGAAACTTGGAATTCAAGATTTTCACATCTAGAGATCACTTTTTCACTATCTTGTCTCCCTCCTATTTTGTTAATTGAATTGTGTTTCACCTAAGATGTCCTAATGTATTGACTACCCTCTCTCAAGGTGTAATTAATTGTCTCTAGCCAAATTAAATGGAGATGATTAAGCAATCTCTCAATCTATAAAATCAATCCACCAATTCACCTAGTTATGAAGTTATCCTATAAGTGATCAATTAAATTAGCCAAGATCTCTCTTTTAACTAATCAATTAACTTGATGAATGTAGGTCTATAGAATGCTAACTCTCGTTGTACAATCCTACACAAATTACCTAACTCAATCTCTCAATATATTGGAAGGTATATATATGTATTCAACATTCATTAAAAACATCTACCATTCAAATCAATAAAATAAAAGTTTTAACAAGAAGTTCAAAAGTAAGCTCTACAATTAAACTAGCCACTCATGATGTCCATAATATCCCCAACATTCAAATACTCCATCATACAAGTGTTAGAAGGGAAAGAACAAAACAAATCTAAATAAATCAAACTTCTCCTCTTTTTGGCCCGAATATGGAAAATCCAACGTTGGTATGCTCTTTTTCCAATTGTGAACGAACAAACTTGAATCTCTACCTCTCTCGAAGCTCTAAACCTATGTTTATACTTGAGGAGGCAAGTCCCATAGGAAGCTCTCTAGTCCATAGGGGTTTATTACCTTATATAGTCATGAAAACCTAAAAAAAATAAGTGAACCTTGTGTATATCTTCAGAGTAAACATCCCACGATTGCGGGAATTGGTATGAAACCCATGATCATGGGTTCAAACATCCCACGATTGTGGGAATTGGTATGAAACCCACGATCGTGGGTTCTTGCATTATAATTCTTCCTATTCTCTTTTCCTCACTTGGTCTCTAGCTCAATCACAAATGTGGCCAACCTCCATTCCTACACCAAAATGATCAATTCTTACCCTAAATCAACATCAAACATAAAAGAACACAATGAAGATTAAACTAAACAAAATAAATCCTAAAACATGACAATAATAATCTATTATGTAAGAAAAACATGCCAAATACTTAGAAAAACAAACACTAATGCACAACTATCAATTGTTTTTTTTGCTTGCAACATTTGAAATAACATTTGCATCCCAACTCTCTGTGGTTCGACCCTATCTCGCCATTTACTGCATAGTTTGGTGGTTAGGAATTTATTATTTGGTAGTTAGTGATAGGCTATCAGTCACACTCACGTGATATATACACTTTCGAATAATCTTATAAGGTATCATTTTTTTGGTGATTATAGATATATCTGTAAAAATCTCTCTATAAAAAAATGCTTGCTAAATAAAACAAAAATATATTAGTTAAAAAAGTTTTGGAATTAATCCTTAAAGATCCAAATTTGTTTGGATATTTAAAATATATTGTTTCATCAATATTGAGTGGCATTAAATGAATACTAATAATAGATATAACCTCTATTAATATCAAATGAGAAAAAATTGGTAATATGCAGTTATTAATTTGAAAGAAATCACTAAAAGACATCACATGAACAAGGAAATTGTTATTAAAAGACTAATTATTGAACTAAGTGAGGAAGACAAAGAGGCAACTACCAATAGTGCTTTAAAAGGGGTAACTGCCTATTATCATATTGACAAATATTTGAGAATATTGCTAGTATGCATATTTAGGGAGGAGAGAATTATTGTATGTACTTAGGGAGAGAAAGAAAGATTGATCTTTGAAATTGATACATGAGTATTATAATAATTTCTCTTTGATTTTATAAATGCTTTACATGTGTCTTTACCCATACGATAGAACTTCTTAAAACGAGGAGAGGGAAGTTATTCATTGTTCTATTTTGATATATATAGATTTATATATCATACACCCTTTTTAATATTGACAAAAAAGGTGAGAGACAGTTGATGTTAAAACTTGATCATTTTATAATACATGAATTAAGGAGTAGCATGCATTACTTATTTCTTTAGCATAGAGGGAACTTACTTAATGTCATTCATTTTCTCTAGTATCAAAAATATTTTTTCTTCATTAAAAAAGGGAGAGATTATTAGACCAACTGAGATTTTAACCTATATTTTATAATAAAAAATATGTTACTATTATATTTTTACTTTAGGGATATTATTGTGTTAATATGTGAAAGATCAAGTTCAACGGAGAAGTAAATTAAGCAAAGGCTAATTAAATTAATTGAGCAATCAAATAGTAGAGAAAATAAGGAAAATGGAACATATATGTAATTTAAGTGAAGAAACAAGAATAATAAGGAATAAAGCTCATCAAGATTTAAGCAAATTATTGCAATTCTTTTTGTAACCTTATCTTAGTCATTTAAATGAATTAGAGGTTAATCATTGAATAATCATTTGCACTAAGGGTATATTGCAAGTAGTTTGTCAAAATCAAAAGAAAATTTGGTAAGGTTTTAAAGATAAATCTTTTTATGCATAAAATAAATTTGAAAATTTTTTGAAATAATTCTAAGTCAAGTTTTTTTATCAAAAATGAATGTTTTTGATCTTTCAAGAACTTAATTTTTTTTTTTAAAATTATTTCAAGGAGTTTAGTCAACCAATATGGAGATTTGATTACCCAATGCTTATATTTTGGATAGACCGGTCAATCAGTGTGTTAGTTGGCCGATTAGTTTCTTTTGAAAATATATATATTGAAAGTTTGTTATTACATTAGTCAACTAATATAATAGAATAATCAAACATTATGTTAGAATAGTTGACCAATCTACCATTTTATTCTAACAATTATTTTGAACTTTTTTATTATCAAAGTATAATAAGTTATGAGTTATGAGAGTTATCCTAAACGTAGCAGAGAGTTGATAAAATCCTTGAGAGAGCAAAGAATGCATGTGTATGACATAATATATATCGAGTCTTTATTCATTAATATGAGTAAAAGAGGATGTTTTAAGTTGTATGGTTATGTAATTATTGCATTTGATGGAATTGCTTGAGATATATATTAGGAGAGCTTCTTTTGACTTTAAACAAGATTTGTAAAGGATTACTATTCACTCATAGCAAAGAAAATGTTATGAAAGGTTACTTTTCACTTATTGAATGAAGAAGACGGTGAATTTTCAAGTGAATCTTAGAGACTGGATGACGTTATTATTTAGTTGAACTATTAAAAATCTATTTTATATCTTTTTTCTACTCTCTTAATTATTATTGTAATTTTTTAATTATCATATATGATTGTCGTAATTATGAATTAGAATTGATAATTTATTCACTAATTTTTAAATAGGATAAAAAACAAATAATACATAATTAACCCCTTTTATGTGTCATTTGGGTGCCCACATCATATTCTTAAAAATTTTCTTATAAGTTTCATATTGATTTAATGTTGAATCCAAGTTAATTAGACAAATGTATAAACGAAATATGCTGAAATTATAAGCACATATGAAAGCACTCTCGTTGGATGCGTTGGATATATAAACTGTTAGAATTTCATACGAAAATTAACACATAAAACCCAATATCAATTGCATTCAAACCATCATAAAACTAAAGATTGGTAACATACTATTTTACGAACACGCAGCCATATTAAATTGATAACTTCCCTTTAATTGATAAGCCTTAGATTCTTGATCTCTTCTTCTCTTTATCCAATGTTATATACAGAAGTATGTCTTTGAATGATGGAAAAGAACCAAACACATAAAGGGAGGATGTATCTTACTTTTATAGATAGGAGAAGAGGGCCAAGAAATAACCATTGGTTTTTAATGTACCCGCTCCATCAAATAGTACATAGCCTTACAACAATTATTATTATTTTGGGCATTCTTTTAATTGGCTATAAGTGGGTAAAATTTAAAACACTAGGTTACTGGGCCACCCACTTAATTTAACGTGGAAATAACATTCTCCCATTTGGCCCACTAAACCGATTATAAAACTATAT
>JANIIA010483084.1:0-16145 GCA_027478495.1 Erythroxylum alaternifolium | reverse complement strand
CACAAGAGAGATTTCACAAGAGAAGTAAGCTCTTTTTGAGAAGAAGCAAGTTCATGCAATTGAGATCCAAAGTTAGACCTACTTACCTCATTCACACCACATTTGGCATGAAGATTGCCTCTTGTTCCAATGTTCTTAGGATTGGCAGTGATGTTAGTCAATAGGTAGTGCCCATCATTTGGAGTTTTATCTAATACACTCCCACTTGCAACATCAATGATGCTTCTGTCCTGAGGTGTCAATACTTTATAGAAATATTGAATGAGCAATAGGCCAGGTATTTGGTGGTGTGGGCATTGATTGCACAGTTTCTCAAGGCGGTCCCAGTACTAGGGTGTCAGGATGTCTTCTCTAAACATGATCGTACCACCTAAATCTTATCTCTCTTAATTTACCATCAATTTTAGTGATCCTCAATTTGTCTCTTACGACTACATATATCTCAATCAAATACCATGGTAAAAATGGTGCAAAAAAGCTCTTCCAAAAATATCCTCTTATAAGGCTTCTTCATAAGGAGAAGTGAACAATTATAGATAAGCTGAAGTTCATGAACGCATCCCTTTTAACCTTTGTAGCTTTAAGAATGAGTCTCTAACCAATTTTTTTCAACTATGAGTACTCGACCTTTATATGGAATTGATGTCAATCTTACTAAGAGTAGTAACATCCAATAACCAAAGTTGATAACTTTTTCCTAGGACCATCTAAAAAATCTTATGTATGAAAGGAACTTAGACCTATTGTTTGAATGATCAAAATAAGAACCTAAGTTATAAGAAAGATTGGAGGCCCAAAACTTAAGGATAAAGAAGAGAAGGTGAGTGATAGATCTGAATTATGAACTCCACAAGTTTAAAGCTTGATAAATTCAAAGAGATCAATAAAGAACCTAGAAAGAGATGGTAACTCTATCTATATAAGTATAAAATGTACCTTTATATACAAGAAAGCATAAGACCTTAAAAACCAAACTTAGATCCAATTATAATTTGGATATAGAAATATTTAGCTTGCCTAAATTAAAAGAAATTATAAAATAAACTTAATTCATTAATTTTCAACTATAAGACAGGAAAATAAGCTCAAAAGATATGCAAAAGAATAAGGAAAACAAATACAACTCATAATTGGGAAGAAATAATCCAAAATAGGAATAATAAGTCAAAAAGTCAAAGCTACATCGTCATTCTCTTGTTTATATTAAATATTCAAATTCCAAGAGCCATAACTTGAGTTTTAAAGCTCCAAATGACCTTATTCTTAAATCTTTGGAAAGATGAAAGAGTTTCCTACAACTTTGTATTTTGATAAACTTTGAATCCTATCACATTATTGCATTGTTGAAGCAAAATATTTTACTACTTCATTTGCTAAATTAAGTTAACTAGTCTTAAATATGAGGATTGTTTTAATTCTTTATAGCTGCTTGAACTTCTAGCCATATTCCTTCAATTAGGCTATTTTGATCTTAATATTTGTAGCCCTAACATTATGATTAGACCTCCATTAATTCTCAGTGAACTAGAATTTGGGTTTTATACTTTTAGTCACTTTGGATTCTCATCATTCCTTCTCTACTTAAAAGAATTCGTCCTCAAGTCATCCCCTACATCAAAAGGAGATAAAACAACAACATTAAAAGTAGAATTCACACTATACTTAGAAGGCATATCTATCTTATATTTTTTATCATTGATCATTGCAATCATTTGAAGGGTTTCATACTTTTGACGCACTTTCGATTCTCATCATTCCTTTTCTATTGAAAAGGATTTGTCCTCAAATCATCCCCTACATCCGAAGGAGATAAAACAACAACATTAAAAGTAAAATTCACATATACATATAAGGCATATCTATTTTATATTTGTAATCATTGATCTTTGCAATCATTTGAAAAGGAACATCTCCACTTTGATGCAATTTAAACTGCTTTTGAATTAGAAATCTCTCCTTATGTATATATAACCAAACCCAATCATTTGGCTCAAAAACAACTTGTTTCACCCTTTATTAGCTTGATTAACATATTGCTCTATTAGCCTTTAAATATTTTTATCTCACTTTCTCATGAACTTGCCTGACAAAATCTAACTTATTTTGACCATCTAAATTTACATGCATACTAATAGTTATAGTGATCAATAAAAAGGATTTTAAGGATTAAAAGCATAACAAAATTAAATAGTTGAAAATTTAGTTGCTATCAATGTATTACAAGCAAAAACTCTTCCCAAGTTTTCAAGTTCTTTTAACTTACAACATGCAAAAAAGTAGATAAACTCTTATTAACTACTTCAATTTGTCCATCTATTTAAGCATGACATATAGTAGAAAATAAAAGCTTTGTTCCTAATTTATTCCACAAAATTTTCCAAATGTATCTTAGAAGCTTAGTGTCACGTTAAGAAACAATACTTCTAAGGATGCCGTCTAATCTTACAACCTCCTTGAATAATAAATTAGAAATATAGGATGCATCATTAGTTTTATGACATGGAATGAAATGTTCCATCTCAGAGAACCTATCAATAACCATATATATAGAGTCATTACTCCTTTCAAACCTAGGTAAACATGTAGCAAAATCCATGAACATATCAGTCCTAAGATGTTTAGGTATAGGCATATGAGTGTACAACCATGGGGTATAACTTTAGACTTGGATTTTTTTTATATAATGCATTTCTCACAAAACATTCAATGTAAATTTTCACATTAGGCCAAAAGAAATGCTCATAAAAAACATTTGAAGTTTTAGCAATACCAAAATGCCGCCATTAAACCTCCCTGCGAGGTTCTTTAACAAGTTATTCACGTAATAAACTTTTAGGCACACACATTTTGTTTTCTCTAAATAAAATGCCTGTTGAGCTTACCTCCAATGCTCAAAACAATGCATGAATCTCCTTATCATTGGTGGTGCAATTCAGTGTTGCCCACTTGGCTTTTAACTAAAATAAGTTATAGGTTACCCTTCTTGCGTTAGGATTGCCTTAATAACTATTCCTAAATAATCACAATCTATTTCAAAAAGTTTTAGCAGTGTTAGGTAAAACAAGTAAAGCTATATTAGTTAATTTCTTCCTTAATTTGAAGACCCACTTAAACCCAGTATCATTTTGAATTACTTCAATTAACGATGTGACTAAGCTACTAAAATCCTTTAAAAATATCCTATAAAAACTAGCCAAACCATGAAAGCTCCTAACATCACTTACACTCTTAGGTTTAAACCACTCCCTTATTGCCCTAGCCTTCTCCTCATCAGTCTTTATACCCCATAGCACTATCAATATAACCTAAAAGATCCTAAAAGGTCAACTTGTTGATTTAAACAGTACACCTTTTAAGGTTAACATATAATTTAGCTTCCCTTAAAACTTCAAAAACCTACCATATATGGTCAACAAGCTAATCTAGATTTTTGCTATAAACCAACATAACATCAAAATAAAAATCACAAAATTTCCAATAAAAGCACTCAAAATATGGTTCATAACTCTCATAAATTTTCTAGGTGTATTAGTTAAAAAAGGCATAACCCACAGTTCATACAAACCATATTTTGTTTTATAGGTTATTTTACATTTAACCATTAAATGTCTTAATTTTGTATAGTTTATGCTAATTTTGTTTATGACATGACAATCAGCACCTATACACCATGTCTATCCTTCTAAGTAATTAACAAGACCATCATCGTACATAACCACGTGCTTTCTCACATATGCCCTTTGTCATCAATTCCTCAACTTGACTTTGTGGCTCCTCTATATCCTCTAGATTGCACCTCTAGGCTGATCTATTTGGAATAACGACATTGAGAAAGAAATAAATTTAATGTTTTATCCCCCTATTTGGTGGTAAACCATTAGGCACTTTAAGAAATTAATCTTCAAACTTTAGGAAATTAAAGTTATTATTAGCATAGAAATAAGTTTCCTTGAACATAAGAACAAACATAGGCTACCTTGAAAATAAGCTTTCTTGATATCACTCTCTTTTTCATAGAAACTCATGTTTCTCTCTACCTTTTAAATTTGCACACTTTCTTTATTTTTCTCGCTTTTATTTTCTCCTTTTACCTCAGTCTCTCTCTTCTCTTTTAATTATGTTGTCTCACTTTTATTCTCACTCTCACTTTTTTTGACATCTTTAATCTCACTTTATCTTCATATACTTGTTAAGGAGTGTGGGGTATAAGAATAATAGTTTTTCATTCATTACAAAAGAATATTGGTTTGTAAACCCATCATGAACTACTTGCCTATCAGATTGCCTTGGATGGCCCAATAAGATGTGCCAACATACATAGGTACTACATCAAATAATACCTCATCCTTATAATGCCTAATAAAAAATGAAATTAATACTTGCCTATGCACCCTAACTTCTTCACATTCATTCAACCATTTCAATTTATAAGGTCAATGATGTTTAAAATTTTGTAAACTCAATTTATTAACCAAATTAGTACTAGAAACAATGGTACAACTACCTCCATCAATTATCAATCTGCATACCTTATCATTGATTCGACATCAAGTATGAAAAATGTGGTCCCCTTGATGCAAGACCCAATAGGAACTTCGTCCTAGAGAACCTTCAACAAGATGGAGTTATGCTTGGGAATGACTAAAACTAAACACACACACAGAAGCACAAGAAATAAAATTGAAAACATAGAAATGGAACACAAAGAGAAAAGGGGGTTAGAGGAATGTTGGTCAATGGAAAGAACCCTAAGAGAACTAGTCTCTTAGAACCCTAGCTTTGAGACACCACAAAGGAAGACCACGCCTTTGTAAGTCAAGTATTCTCAAAGAATTTAAAGAAAGAAAAAATGCTCTGAATAACACTCAATATTGGGACACCACAAAGGAAGACCATGCCTTTGATAAGTCAAGTATTTTGAAAGAATTTAAAGAAAGCAAAAATCCTCTGAATAATACTCAATATTATTTCTGAATCAATCTCCCCAAAGTACATAGAGGGTGCTTATTTATAGGAAAAACTTTCTAAATTAACGTCCTAAGGCATAAACTAAATAAAAAGAAACAAACCAAGCCCCCCTAAAGTAAAAGGAAACAAAAAAAACTTAGAAAGTTTTTTGATTAGATGACCTTATTTCAAGGAAAATAAAAAGGAAACTAATTAAAACATGATATAAACATATTGGAACTTATGGAGCAAGTCCTTTTCCTTATTTTTGAGTGGCACATGGTTGTCACATGGTATTTTATGTGAGTTCTTCCAATTGGACTTAACTTTGGACACTTCATGTTAGGCTTCGAGGAGTAAGACAATACCTTTTAGACCTTTATGAGATGCAATCTAACTCAATAACATAGGCTTTATCTCTTGAAGGTCTTGGATCAAACAATTCAATGCTTGCTTCATTGCTTTAGGCTTAGCTCTTGTCATTGGACCTCCAACATCTTGTAATGGATCTTTAGGAAAATTAGGCTTGAATGTTGGACCTTTGATATGGGAATTTCATTCAACCCCTTACAATTTTTGGGACAATTAACTACGATAATGACTGGGAATAAATTGCCTTCTCATGAAATGCTTCATCTCTTCCCATGTTTCTATAAGTCTCTCACCTTATTGCCTACTATTAAGTACAAGATAACCTTACCAAGTAATCATATAATGTTAGGAAGTGTGGGCAAAATAGGAAATCACATCGAGAAGTTACAGGCAATCATTAAGGGCATTTATTGGTAGGAATAAAGAATTGAATAGTGATAATAGAATTTTAGAATTTTATCAATATGTACAAGTTGTTACTGTAAGCCTATAACAGCCTATATATAGACTATCATTGTAAAAGCATGTACGTTAATGAAATATAACAAATTTATACTTCTATTTTCCCTACAGCTCTTCTTCGTCTCTCTTTCTTCATTCTTGCTTGACAAACTCATCGTCTTTTCTTCCTTCTCCGTTCTTTTTAGACCTCAAGAAAACTCTCGGCTCTTGACATCTTGGTATCAAAGAACTGATTCTGCAACTATCTACCCACCCAAAATGGCCGATGGTACTAGAACAAGAATTTTTAAGCAACAGCTCGGGCATCTACAATCATAAATGGATGAGTTCCAAACCTTTTGTCAAGAGGCACAAAAATTCCAGCACGAAGCCCAGAGTCAACTTACGAAACTAGACGTCCTTGGCTCAATTTTGGATAAACTAAGTGCCCTCAATAAATTCATTGAGGGCAGAACCATATGGAGAAAAGAATGGTGTTAGTAAAGTGCAGAGTAGACTTATTATAGAAGGATAAAAGTCATCAAGGGAAGGCCCCCATGAAAACCAATACAACATCAACGATAACCAGTCTAAGATCCACGACTATAGGAAAAGGTATACTACCCACTTCTGTTACTAAAACTAACTTGAGTGACAAAGGAGGGGGAAACAATCGTAGTCGAACAATAGGGGATGAGGGGCTGAGAATAAGGATAGGGACCCTTTAGATCTATAAAGAAGGAACTCAACTCTAGACATGAGAGGGAGAATAAATGGAGAATGGAACTGGGGAGGGTATCATCAGCACGTTCCAAAGCTAAAGATACCATACTTTTGACAGTAGTAACCCAAGGTATTGAGTGTGCAAATGTGAGAAGTATTTCAGATATTACAGGATCGATGAAGCACAGAGGATAAAATTGGAATCCATGTTTATGAATGATAGGGTGGAAATCTGGTTCTAAAGTTGGGCTACTAATAGAAAACAGCTTGTTTGGGGGGAATTCGTGGAGAGTGTGTACCTTAGGTTTGGAAGGAAGAGCACTACAGAGGTGGTTAACGAGTTTAACAAGATAAGACAGGTAACTACAGTGGAAGAATATCAGGGGAGGTTTGAAGAGCTGAAGGCTCTCATGCTAGCAAACAACTCAACACTCAAAGAAGGGTATCTCGTGGATAGCTTCATAAGTGGGCTAACAGGAGAAATCAAATCCATGATGAAGCTCAACAAACCACACTTTCTAGAGTAAGAATTCGAGGAGGCCCGACTATATGAAGATATTGTGGATAAATTCTATAAGAAACAATGGAGTGAAGCGAAGGGGATCGAGGGTATGGGGAAATCCCAACTTCCACGGAGGGAGAGGTGGCAACCAAGAGTTTAAAAAATGATCGAATATGTGTTACAATGCGGGGTTAAATACTTTCTAGGACACATGTGCAAGAAGCAATTTCTTACTAGAAGGGTACGAAGAGATCAATGGAGAGGAGACCATAGCAGAGGTGGAAGTGCACTACATGATGGAAGTAGAAGAAGGAGATGGGAACAGGAACGGGAACGGGAACGGGAATGCACAAATAGTGGGACCATCTCCCTGCATGCATTGCGTGGGAACACCTTACATCATACCCTGAGTTTCCATAGAGTAATAGGCACTATTACGAGTAAGAAATGTAGAACAAGCTCCGTAGCTACTGATTTATATATAGTGCTAGCATCAATATGGGTAAGTGATATAGAACTAGCTTCATAACAACCAGTATATAGAGGTTAACTAGGCACGGGTAAGTGATGCAAAACTAGCTTCGTGGCTTTGCACCTAAGGGTACCATATGGCAAAACAAAATTAGTGATAGGTTATGTTTTAAAAAGAAAGTTCATGAAAGTATTGATTGCCATCGCTATATACTTTACAAGAAAAGTGGAACTTGATCTCAAAAAAACTTATATGTTTTGTTTTACATATGCATTCATCTTATGAAAAGAAAAGAATGTGTTTGTAAAGAATAGTGGTTATTACTTGAAAAGAAACGAAATTGTTTTCTTTTATGGAGGTTAATATTTGTGTAAATGTTTTTGTTGGAAACCAATAACACTCACTGAGCTCGTTTAGCTCACCTTTTATTTTTTGTTTTTAAATAAAACCTCACAGGTGCATGCGTAGGGGCTTCAGTAGTAAGGACTCCAACTCGCGAGTAGTCAACTTCGTCAAGTGCTGCTGTGTAGGCATTTTTATTTTGCCTTGTACATATTTTTGAGAACTATTGCATATCTTTGAACATGTTTTGGAAAGTGAATTTGTATAAAGAATGGATGTGTATAATTTTTTTAAAATGGAATGCTTGGCTTGTTAGCTTTTCAAAGTTTATTGATGTAACTATTTAAGACTGAAAATGAGTGGATTTGAAGTCCACAATTTGGAGCTGAGAAATTGATGTGATAATGGAAGTGTTTAAATTTTTACAGGGATTTTGAAATTTCTGGGATGTCAAAATATAGTCTTTGTGATGCCAAAATTTTTAATAAACTGAGGGAGATCTATATGATCTTCTTACTACAGGGTTAAACTTTTTGTGAGATTCCACATAGCTAATGCATTCAAGGGATGGAGATACTTGTTAACCAACTAGAGAGTAGATGATTATAACTTGAGGGAGTGTAGTTTCAGTGTCTAGGAATTCTTGCCAGTCCAAAGAATATATCCAATATAGGATAATTAATTCATGAATTTAAAAGTGTTACTAAGGGAAAGACTCATTTAAACAAAGATATTTAATTGTATATTTTTAATTATCTTATTATTTATTTTTTTCAATTATCTAAATGAGTTAGTTTAGTTCTATTTTATAGTCCATTATCCAAAACAGCTATAAAAATTACCTTTCTATTTATTATCCTTTAACTAATTAATAGTGATAGGCTTTCTATCCACATGATTTTTTTTCAAGACTTAACCATTACTTACCATTATAATAGTTACTAATGATAGCCTAATTATTAAGTGGTAGATCTATAATAGGAACAATTTTTTGTAGCATTAACATAAAATTACATATCAACACAATACTCACCAACTCACTTTGATGTTCAATAGTAATGAATGCACTAAACAAACATTTTTATACTCATAAAAGTTTAGGCAAAAACAACAAAAAATAAAGAATTCAATAAAATCAAAGTCACATTTTAAAACCAATAAGATATATTTAATTATAAACTTGTCATTGTGATAATAATATTTAACAGAATTGGGTAATCTAATTATCAATTGATTGACATATAATTAACCAAATGTCTACTAAATGATTTTTTTAAAACTATGTAAACTTTTCCAAAAAATTAAGATAGAAATTTGATTAACATATACCTCTACTATGTCCACTTAATATATCTAACTTATGATATTTTTAAATAATTTCAAGTTTTTAAATATTGGTAATTTAACACTTTAGGAAAACTAAGCTTCAATCCTTTTTCTCACTAAATATGGAAGCTAGGAACTTACGAGGAATTTTTTGTTCAGCCTTAATTAAAATATTCCTCCTAAAGTTGAAAATATTAAATATTAAATTTTAATATAAGATATTATGAAATTTTGAGATTTTAAGTGAAAAATAGAAGGTTATAAAGAGAATACAATTGCTTATGAAATGTTTCTCATAATTTTTTCCTTAATCTTATGATTTAAGCTCAACCTTATAAAATTGGTTTGCTATTGATTTATCATTGCTTTGAACATTAAAATTGATCGATAAAGTCTTCGAAAGATATTCTTGAATATTTATGTCAAGTGATTAAGAGAAATAAAGAATTCCTTTGAATTATATCATTTTTGTTCTTGTAAAACTTATGGTTGTTTTTTATTAAAGAATTAATATTGACACTGATCCTATTGAAAGTTGTTTTTCTTCTTTGATTCAAAAAGAAGACATAATAGGCTTTAAATGTTGAAGTGAGACTTAAAGGAGTGAAATAGATTAAAGAGAATCACACCATTATGTATCACTCATGTATCTCTTTTTCTTTTTTTAATGAATTTATATTATTGTAATTAAATGTCATTTTTATCATTTACATTGATTTGGAAATACATTTATATAAACATATATAGTGTTTTATAGCCAAAAAAAGCTTTTAATTTCAAAACGCTCAAGTTTACTCAATAGAATAATGATAATAAAAACAAGAGTTAGGACTTCCATAAAGGTAATAGCACTTAATTTCCTTCCTAGCTTAGTCTTAATCATCAATAAGGTGCAAGCAAAGGCTAATATACGAGTGAGACTTCATCCTTATTGTAAGTGATACCATAATTTCCTAAAATGTTTCTCTACTTCGAGCTTGATAAATAAGATTGCCCCTATATTTATTTGAAAGCATGTAGCTAAATATTTTCTACGAATATTGTTTATTCATAAATATCCTAATTTAATAAAAATTAGAAAGCATATAATTATTAGAAAATAATAACCTAGCTAAAAAGTGTTTTATTCCTTTTTCAATTAACGAAATGCTTAGCAGGTAAATTAAATATGTGATGATTAATGATAAATGCAATTCTTTTATTTGTTTTAAATAGACTAATCATTTAAATGAAAAGGTATTTAAGGTTAAAGACAACATGTCGGCTTAAATCTTTTAATGTGAGAACCCTACTGAAATTGTAAGGAGGTAGTTTTGTATAGGACTAAAGGGCCACGTGGCCTTTACAAGGTAGGAAAGGGAAGGTTGCGTCAATTATGTTAGCTACCTAATCACCAACCAAGTCAACCCCCAATCTGGTTGGCCCATTATGTATATATTTATTTTTATTTATTTTTTAAATAAAAGAAATGAATTAATGTAAAACGTAAATACTATGAAGGCTCAAACGTAGCAAACAAAAGACTAGCTAAAGATCTAAGCTACCACCCCAACATAAAAGAACAATATTATTGATGGGAAACATTCAGGTTTACTTCCCATGTATGGCAATGCCAATTGAACTAAAGGATTAAAAGAATAGACAGTCCATTTTGAACACTTTATTTGACAACCTAAGAGTAGGAAAATAATAACATATTAATTCTAAGTTTATGTGATGAATAAAAGATGTGATACCTTCTAGATGGTGGTGATTTGGTCATATTTTGAAGTTCATATTTAGTATACTTTGCTTGTTTATTTGAGTATTTTATTGCTTTTGGTACTTAAATTGTTCATATTTGTTTCTATATCTAATTCACTCATTAACAGCTAAAAAGAATGAATTTTGATATGTTTAAAGTAATTTAGAGCAATTTTGACTATGTTATGAAGTGAATGACAAGTATATAGCTGTGTTTGAAGAGTTTAAGGGTGTGTTGATTGATTTTTGTAGAACATGTCAATGTAAAGCATCAGTTTGAAGTACACGACCATCAACACACCTATTTTGGTGCCTGTGTATCTTCTAGAATCAAAATTTCAAAATTTAAAAGCCCAGATTAAGTGAGAGAAGAAGAGAAGAGGTTCATGAGATGAGAAAACCCTAGAACAATAGGAAGCATGAAGAACAACTAAGGAAACCCTTTTGGAGTGAACTTTCATCAACCTAGAGTGAAGTTTATTAGAGATTATAAGGATTTCACCATGTCATCCTTGATTTTTAATTTTCTCTTTAGTTTTGTTGGTATGTTAGATATGATATGAACTAAACTCATTGTGGTTAGAATGGACCTTTTAGTGACTTTTATTTTATTTTAATTGATTCTTTAGTTTCATTGAGATTTAATTATATGTTCTTTATTATTCTTAAATTGACATTGTTAACATATTAATTTATGTCTGATTTCATGCAAATGAGAATGAGAAATTTTTGTGTGAATAGATTTTAGTACAATTAAAAGGAGTTGCATGTACACCTAGAGATAAGTTGATACAAATCTTCCAGAATATGATTAAACCTAATAATGAAATTTATAGGTTGATTAATGCAATTATAGGGGTTTTAATTAGAAAGAGATTTCAACTATCTATCTAGGATAGGTGTTAATAGTCTTGAGAAAGATATTAGTATGATTTAGGAACTTTCATGGTCCAATGAACTTTAGAATAATTTGAATTTTGAAATCAAGCATGCATGAGAAATTGTAGAGGGATCTGAATTCCAGGGATCATTGTTTAGTTGATTGATTTTATGTTTGAATGCCATCCTAGTTCATATAATTGTGTTGTCATATTTTTAGCTTATTTTCCTTTATTTTAAATTTGATTAATCAACATTACTTTGATTTTTTGTTTTGTGATTTCGGCACTTGGTACTCAGAGTCCTACATTATAGAAGGATAAGAGTACTACCTTAGACAAGGAATTAATTTATATATAACCATCATATGATTCCACCAAGTTTTTGGTGCCATTACATAGGATTAGGATATTAGAAAAAACTTAGCTTCTATTGATATGGCCATTAATTTCTTTTGCATTTATTCTATTTCTTTAGTTTATTTTGGTTTTAAATAGTTAATATTTCTTTATCTTATTGCTATTTCAAAAGGCTGATTAGCAATCAATCAAAACTTGTTGAGGGAGATCCAAAAATTAAAATAACAACTCTTGAAAATCTCAAAATAAGCCTTAGACAAAAGGAAGAAGAGTGGGAGTGAGAATTTGAAAACATGCAATAAGAAGTTATGGCGAAACAACAAAGAACTATGTCCAATTACACAAGCTAACTAAAATTAAGTCCAATTTCATCAGACCAACTGTTATAGCCAATAACTTTAAGATCAAGCTAAATGTCATTCAGATGGTGCAACATTTTGTTCAGTTTGATGGATTGCAAGATGAGGACTTGAACTCTTACATAGCTAATTTCTTGCAGAATTGTGATTTTAAGATTAATAAAGCCATTGATGATGTAATTAGACTGAGGTTGTTCCCTTTCTCATTAAGGAATCGAGCTAAGTAGTTATTGAACTCTCTTCCTAAATGATATTACAATTTGGGACCAAATGATTGAAAAGTTCTTCATAAAGTACTTTCTACCAGTTAAGACGATGAAAATAAGGAATAACATCTCTAGCTATGGTTGAATTGAGTTAGAAACTTTGTATAACACATGAGAGATTTACATATTTATTGAGAAAAAGTCCATACCATGAACTTCTTGTTTGGTTACAAGTATTACATTATATAATGATTTGAATCCTTTAAGTAGGTAGATGATAGATGCATTATTTTAAGTAACTTTAAGCAATAAGACACCTAAAATGGACCAAAATTTAATTGAAGAGAAGGCTACGAATAGCTATTAGTATAATTCCAAAAGAGTGAAACCTAACAAGCTAGTTGGAGTTTATAATGTAGATGCAATTATAAGTTTAGGTTGAAACTTTTAGCAAGAAGATTGGTTGATTATCGTTCATACAACAAACAACTCAAATGATGTAGTGAGTTATGATGAGGAGGACATTATGTTGAGGAGGACAAATAGGCCAGGATTATCAAGCCATTAAAGCTACTGCAAAATTGACAAAATATGATGACAACACTGGTAATCCACCTTGATCCCAAAGTAACCCATACAATAACATGTACGACCTAGGCTAGAGGAACTATCTAAACTTTTCTTAGGAAAAACAAGGAAAATAGAGACAAAACCCTCCTCTTGGATTTCAACAATACCATTTTGTATAAGAGAAGAAGCCTAGTCTGGAACATATCGTGGAAAAAATTATTCAAGCGTCTGAAGTTTGCTTTCAAGCTACTAAAGCTTTACTAAGGAACTAAGAGGCTTGTATTCATAACTTGGAAAACCAATCAGGATAGGTTGCCAAGCTAATTTTTGAAAGTCCACAAGGAGGCTTGCTTATTAATATTGAGCTAGATTTGAATGAGCATGTAAAGCTAGTTATTCTTAGAAGTGGTAAGGAGTTAATCGTAGAAAAGAAAAAATTTCAAGAGGAGAAGATTAAGAAGAAAAGAAAACAGTTAGAAGAACCTAAATCAACCAGGATGAGTGTCTAGTTAGCTAATAGGTCAATCAAGTATCCTAGAGGTGTATTTGAGAATGTGTTGGTTAAAGTTGACAAATTCATATCCCAAATGATTTTGTCATATTAGACATGGTCAAAGATATTAAAGTACCTCTTATATTAGACCATCCTTTTTTAACTATTGCTAGGACACTAACTGATGTAAGTAAGGATAGACTGATGCTTAGAGTTGGAGATGAAAAGGTCACTTTAAGATATCTAATTCCTTATCACATTCTTTTAAATAGGACAAAACTTATATTTTCTTGATACGATTGATTTTACAGTTTCAAATGTTCAAGAACATATTAAGTAATACCTATTGGAGCTATGTTTAGTCCAAAGAGAGGAGTTTAATCTCTGAAATAGTGATAAGGTAAGTTAAAGTGGGAATGTCAAGCTAATGATATTAATTTTTTGCATGGCAACCCCAGTTTTAAATTGGTAATTTTGTTTTATTTAGTTTATTTGAGGTTTTTAGGTTCTATTTTTTTAGTTTTATCTATATTTGAGTTAATATTATGGTTTAATATAAAATTTTTTCTTAGTTTAAGGTTATATGGATATGTATATTTTTTAATCTTTTATGCCTTTGGTATGTTTATGGATTGTCATATTGGAAGGTAGGTGGAAATTCAACCGAGTCAAAAAGTTATAGAGATTTACTCACCCTTGTTCATCTACAAACCCATGTTAAGTAGAAACATGGCCATATTCTATCAAGAGACTAGGTGCAAACAATTTACGGAAAGATATACGAGCATTAATGTGACCATGTTGAGTAGAATCTTAATTGCTTCCCCAATTAAAAGCTCACTTTTCACTTTCCCTTCTACTTATCTCCTCTAGGTGATGCTCCCCTACTTATCCCTTATGCAAAAATCAACCTTCAACTTATTTTCCTTTAAATTTTAACAATTTATGACTTATGTTTTATTTATGTTATTCTTAAGCTTTTTTGACAATTTTTGGGGAAAATAGGTGCTAAATCACTATTATGGGTCTTGTGAAGTTGTTTAGGATTACCTATATGATTAGAAGAGTTTTTAGGGTTCAAATGAATTTGTTTATGCTATTTTTCTTGTTGAATGAAACATTTCTAGGGATTTTTGAGTTACTTGGGATAAATTCATATGACTTTGAATATATAAGAGATGTAGATTTGTTTTTTATGAATTCAACATAGAAATTGTTAATTGTTTTTACATAAATTGAGTGTTTGTTAGGTTTTATGCTATTTTGATTGCATTATATTGGAAATGTTTATTTTTTTGTTTCATTTAACTTGATTAGGTTGTTTAATGAATTAATTACAATTATGATTAATTGATATTAATTCTAATTAATTTCAATATTCTAGGTATTAATACCACTACGACTTATTAGTTATGGATTAATTTGAGGTTTGTTTGATTTACTTTATTTTTCGTTATTAATCCATAACTAATGGATTATGGGATTATGATACAAGAAGCCATGGTAGCAATGGAGGTGTTACACGCCAAGACAAGCTTACTTTGCCAAGCAGACCTATTACAAGGCAAGATGCAGCAAGGCTTAAACAAGCACTTCAAGGGTTTGTTCAAAGTCATGTTACATCTCACTTTGATGATAAGGCCGAACCATCCATGGAGAATTCAAGTGGAGTAGTCAAGCTTGTGATTATTCTAGAGAGGGCGTGTGGAGGGGCTAATACTTAACCAAATTTCAAGACAAGTTTAATTATTCTTATGGGCTTAATTTAATACATTGGGCTTGTTATTTATCCTTTATTTATTAGGGCCAAAATACTTGTTATGGACTGGATATTTATTTGTAATCTTGCCTTAGTTTATTTTACGCTAGTTTTGGACAACCAAGTGTGTGGGCCTAAGTAGAGTGCTCCATTAGGCCCACTCCTCCCTTAGGTTTATTTAATTTATTTTAGTCTTATTTAAGTTAGTTTAGCCTAATCCTGAGTGGATTAGGATCAGATTGCATTATTGGGCAATAACTCCTAAACTAGTTAGGCTTAGGCTTGTTTTTAGCATTAAATGAGTTTGTAACCTGTTCCTTTTAGGGTTAGGACGTGAGCAAGGGTATAATATACCTTATTTTATCCTTGTAAACTTCAAATTAGTTGATTAATGAAATTTAGAGATATTCTTTTCAAGAAAGGCGTGTTCTTTCAGTCTGTTTGGTTACTGTCTCCAATATGCAGGGACGGAACGAGACGAAAATTTGGAGACGGAACAGAACAGAAATTGAAGACAGTGAGCTGTTTGGTTGTAATATTTTAATTAAAATTTGTAATATTTTAATAACGATGAAATAATTACAATATAATTAATTATATTATTATTATTACTTAATTAATTACATTATATTTAATTAAAATATTATTATTA
>JANIIA010483074.1:0-16145 GCA_027478495.1 Erythroxylum alaternifolium | reverse complement strand
AATAATATCATCAACATATATCTGTACTATAATGAAATCATTCTCAATGCATTTTCTAAACAAGGTCTTATCTACATTTCCTCTACTAAAACTATTTTTAATCAAAAAAGAACTTAGACGATCATACCAAGCTCGAGGAGCTTGTTTCAAGCCATATAAAGCGTTGTGAAGTCTATAGACATAGTCTAGTTTCTTAGGATCTTCGAAACCAGGAGATTGCTTTACATAAACCTCTTCATCTATAAAATCATTCAAAAAGGCACTTTTCATGTCCATTTGAAACAGCTTTATATCATGACAGACAACATATGCAAGCAAAATCCTAATTGCTTCTAACCTAGCTA
Source organism: Erythroxylum alaternifolium (assembly GCA_027478495.1). Taxonomy (NCBI): domain Eukaryota; kingdom Viridiplantae; phylum Streptophyta; class Magnoliopsida; order Malpighiales; family Erythroxylaceae; genus Erythroxylum; species Erythroxylum alaternifolium. Next base: position 15,801 of record JANIIA010483074.1, on the reverse strand, counting down.
TAGGAGTATAAGTTTCATTATAGTCTATTCCTTCTTGCTGATTATAGCCTTGAGCTACTAATCTAGCTTTATTACGACTCACTCTTCCTGACTCATCTAGTTTATTCTTAAAAACCCATCTAGTTCCTCTAATAGACTTTTTAGAAGGTCGTGGAACTAAAGACCAAACTTTACACCTAGTAAATTGATTTAGTTATTTTTGCATGGCTAAAATTTAAGCTTCATCCTGTAGAGCTTCATTAATTTTCTTAGGCTCTATTTCAAAAATAAAAGCTACATTTACTTCTCTGCTGAATTTAGACCTAGTTCTCACTCCATCTGAAGTTTCTCCTATAATCAGATCTTCTGGGTAAGAAGATTCATATCTCTAGTCCCTTTTCAAACTAAAACTTCTAGGAACATCTTCTATTTTCTCTAATGGAACATCTAATGGTGACACACCTTCATTATCAACTAAGGGTACTGCTAAGGTTTCATTATCAGTATTAGTATTTCTATTTGGTTGAGAACCTTCATCAAACTTGGCATGAATAGATTCTTCAACAATTTTAACACAAGATTATAAACCCTATAAGCTTTAGAAGATAATTAATATCCTAGAAAAATTCCTGAATAGACCTTAGAATCAAATTTATCCAAGATTTCTTTTGTATTTAATATAGTACACCTGTAACCAAATGGATGAAAGTAAGATATATTCAGCTTCCTTCCATTACATAACTCATATAGATTTTTATTCAACAATGGTCACAAAAGTATTCTATTTTGAATATAACAAGCTGTATTTACAACTTCTTCCCAAAAATACTTAGGAAGATTCATTTCACATAGCATCGTTCTTGCCATTTGCTGAATCATTCTATTCTTTCTTTCTACAACTCCATTTTGTTCTGGAGTTCTAGGAGCAGAGAAATTATGGAAAAGTCCATTCTCTTCATAAAATATTCTAATTTTTTTATTTTTGAAGTCTCCACCACGATCACTTCTAATTCTAACAATAGAAATTCCTTTTTCATTTTGTAACTTTTTGGAAAGAACTTTGAAACATTTAAAAGCTTCGTCCTTATGTGACAAAAATAATATCCAACAAAATCTAATGAAGTCATTAACAATTACAAGACCATACTTCTTTCTGCCAAGACTTAATGTCCTAGTTGGACTAAACAAATATATATGTAACAACTCTAGAGGTCTAGACGAAGTTACAACATTTTTAGAAGAAAAAGAGGTTTTAACTTGTTTTCCTTTATGACAACTTTCACTAAAGAAATCCTTGTTAAAACTTATTTTTGGTAAACCTCTTACCAAATCATGTTTAATCAACTTGGAAATATGTTTAAAACTAACATGACCTAGCTTTTTATGCCAGATCAGTTTTTCTTCATCTGTTGATATAAAACAAGAAATATTTTGACTTTGCAAATCTTCTAAATTAATCTTATAAAGATTGTTTTGTCTTTTGGCAGAAAAGAATATAGAACCGTCTTTGTTTTTGACTACACAAGAGTTTTGATTAAAAGATACTTCAAAACTAGAATCACATAATTGACTTACACTAATCAAATTATATTTTAAACCTTCAACTAACAAAGCATTATCAATAGATGCAAAGGAATCTTTATTGATTTTGCTGATTCTAACTATTTCGCCCTGCTGGTTGTCTCCAAAAATTACTGATCCTCCATTCTTATTTTGGAGATCTAGGAACATAGACCTTCTTCCCGTCATGTGTCACGAGCATCCACTGTCCAAATACCATTGGTGCTGGCTGTTTTTTTTAAGGAAGGAGATCTACAGTAGATATTATATTCTTTTTAGGTACCCAAATTTTCATGGGTCCTTTGGGATTAGTCTTACAATTATTCATAGAATGATAAAAAGAAGACTGATGAAATTTCTTTCTATAAGGATCTTTTTTTAATGAGTATTGCTTTTAATAAACCCTAAAACACTCTTATCATTAAGGTGTTTATAATTTCTAATCATGTCAGTCATTTTCTTCGTACTTTCAGTAAAGGTTGATAAGTCTGTTGAGAGAGAATTAATCCTTTGTTTTAACTAACTAATTTCCTTAGATCTATCAATAGATACTTTTTTCTTCATATCATCTACTTGTTTCTTAAGATAGACATTTTCTTTTTCTAATACTTCCGTGTTCTTCAAGTTTTTGACAAACTTTCTTTTTAAGGATCTATACTGTTTTAGTATAACATATGAATCTTCTAACAATTCTAAATATGCATCTTGAAGTTCATTAAAGTTAGAAGTTATCTCCTCGTCACCCTTTTTTTTTCAGCTGCCAAGCATATATTTGCTTGCACTGATGCTTCTAAATCAGAATTAGATTCGGATAAATCCAAATCTTCCAAAGTTTCCATCATAATCTTTTTATTTCCTTTATTCTTCTTCGGTTCTCTTCTAAGCAATGGACATTCAAACTTATAATGTCCTGGTTTGTTACACTCTTACCAAATGATAGAGGTCTTCTTGTTCTTGACTTCTTCTTTGCTATTTTTCTTAAAAGAAAATTTTTTACTTCCTTTTGCTTTCTTTTTCCACATCCTTTTGATCTTTCTTGAAATGAAAGATAATTCGTCATCATCTTCACTTGAATCTTGATCAGATTCACTAGTATCATCATTCGTGACTTCTTCCGTCTTTATTGCTTTTGACGAAGAACTTCTATTTTTTTAGTCTTGTGATTTTTCTGACTAGCCTTTAATGCTATAAATCTGTCTCTTTTAGGTTTATCTTCCACATCAAGCTCTACTTTATGTATCTTCAAAGAACCAAGCAATTCATCTAGCTTTAGTTTATTCATGTCCTTGGCTTCTTGTATTGCAATGACTTTGGGTCTCCATCTTTTTGGCAGACTTTTGAGAATCTTCCTAACATGGTCTTGATTATCGTAGATTGTCCCAAGAGCTTTAAGTCCATTAACGATAGTTTGAAATCGTCCAAACATTTAATCAATAGACTCATCTTCTTTCATTTTAAATAGCTCATACTGATGTATAAGAATATTAATCTTGGACTCTTTCACCTGGTTTGTGCCTTCATGTGCAATGGATAAAGTTTCCCACATCTCCTTCGCAGTTTTGCATCCATAAACTTTATCATACTCACTTCTGCTTAAAGCACAACTCAAAAAGAACTTGACCTTTGAATTTAGTTGAAATCTGACTTTGTGATCAGCTAACCATTTGTTACGAGGAATGGTATTTCCTTCATCATCTATTGGTATGTACGGTCCATTCTTGATGATAACCCAAAGATCAATGTATGTGGATTCTATGAAGAGCCACATCCTGTCCTTCCAATAATGATAATCTTCACCATTGAACACAGGAGGTCTTGTGACGAAGGCACCTTCAGCTATAAAAACATGTGATTCGGCCATGGATCTTTGTCCTCACTTTGTAAAGGTGGTTCTTGGAAACTGAGCTCTGATACCAACTAAAGTAAATCACACGTTAATATAGAAATTACATACAATATATGATATACACAGGAAGGGGGTTGAATTGTGTATTCTTTTCGTGAATACAAAATCTTTAATATTTCTAATAAGAACTGCTCTAACTTGTTAAAAGAATATCACAAAAGTTATATGAAAATTGTTATGAGTTAAATCATAAATAACTTCTATATACTTGTTTAAGAACACAATAGAATGAGTTGAGAGATAGAAGATACACTCCGCGATTTTATACTGGTTCACCCCAAACCGTTGGCTACATCCAGTCCTGATAATTCGTCTGAGTATTCACTATACTTCAACAAATTATAAGTATTCTTTCTTTTTCTGGAGCCTCTTCAGGTCTCTTAAAACAAGTATTGTTTTAGCTATCTTAGCCTCTCCAGGCTCTTAACCTTTTCTTTCTCTCACTAGAAGGATATTGTGAGATATTGTTACAGTATTATTTTGCTCTGCTTCTTTGAATTTTGATAACTGTTTCTTGAGTTTTGATAACTGCTATTTAGTTGAGTTCTGTAACTAACTCTAACTAACTAACTGTTCGACGTACTCATTTATCTTCCGCTTTGTATCATCTGTTTTTACTCACGTATCTTCTGCTTCTTCTGTATCTTCTACTTCTTCTTTGTCTTTTCACTTCTTCTGTATTTTCTACTTCTTCTGTATCTTTTACTTCTTTTGTGTCTTTGTGCTTCTTCCGTATCTTCTACTTCTTCCGTGTCTTCTCGCTTCTTCTATATCTTCTACTTCTTTTGTGTCTTGTTTTCTTCTACACACTTAACGCACTCATCAAACTAGTTCATTTATTTCTAACATTATTATTTAATTGTCATCAAAATTAATCATCGTAGAGTCCTCCTGACTTAACATGATGGAGTTTGCTTATAATAATAGTTATCATACTAGCATTGGCATAACGCCTCATGATGCGCTATATGGTAGAAGGTGTAGAACTTTGGTGTGTTAGACTGAACTGAGTGAAAACATGATGATCGGGTCTGATATTGTGAAGACTACTAAAGAAAAAGTTTAATTTATCTAATAAAAATTGAAAGCTGCCAGTGATAGACAAAAGTCCTATGCTGATTTAAAAATAAGAGATATTGAATATCAGGTAGGTGATAAGGTATTTTTGAAAGTATCACCTTGGATATACATACTTCGGTTTGGGAAGAAAGGTAAGCTTAGTCCACGTTATATTGGTCCTTATGTGATACTGAAGAGAGTCGGACTAGTAGCTTACACGTTGTGTTTCATGTCTCAATGTTAAGAAAATATCGGTCTAATGATACACATAAGATTCCTGAGCAATAAACTCAAATACAACCAGATTTAATATATAAAGAAGGGCCTGTGCCTATTTTATTTAGAGAAGTTCGACAACTCAGGAACAAGCAAATACCTTTGGTGAAAGTACTCTGGTAACACTATGGACTCGAAGAAGCAACATGAGAACCAGAAGAGACCATAAGGGCTCAATATCCTCAACTATTTTGATCAGGAATGAATATTGAGGATGAAATTCTTTTAAAGGGGAGAAAATTGTAAGGCCCCAAATTGTACCCTAGTTGGAATGTTTCATTGAATATGTATTGCATATTTCTTAAATTATGGTATAACAAATCATACTTAGAGAATGGGAATTTATTGTCTTCATTAGAGACTTAAGGTATTAATGTTAGGCCCAAATCTCGGAATATATTTCATGGATATATTACGCAAGGTTTGGGTAAAGATTAAGTGAAAAGTAGGCTTGTAAGCACTTAAATACTCATGTTTATATTGTTTTTAACAAGTTCAAATCGTACACACGCACCCCTGTGTGACACTCAAATTTGTAAGTGTCATATCTTTTGATTTCGATGCCCAAAAATTACAAACTTTATAACATTAGAAAGCTAAGAGGATAAGCTACAACTTTTATAAAGACACCTTTGTCCAATTCTGCCTAAATCAACATGGTTTATACATAGACTAATTACTTGGTGACAAATGGCAGCATGTTGTGTGGATGTGTGGCAACTCTTAAATGGGACAAGTGTAGCACATACAAGATGACATAGGTTGTTACAATTTGTTGACACATAGAATTGGAGGAGATGAGTTTTTTCCAGAGTTTCTTCCTCACCATTTTTGTTCTCTCACCACCGAAACTCTCTCTCTGACTCACACCTCCTTGAATTTTTGCTTACTTGTTGAATCATCATCTTCACTTGATGTCTTTACATGCTACTGCACCAAGGAAGTTACATTCTGCTTTTTTCTATATTACCATCCTCTTGGTCGTCTTAATCTTGTAGTTATGATATTTGTTTGAAAGGCTAGAGTGGCTTGCTCATTGAAGTAGGAAATTGTGTTAAAGAAACTATGGGAATACTATTCTTGATTGCATGTTATCATATGAATTATTTTGATGCTTGATTGGATAAAATATGTATGGCTTTGTTGATGAGTTGAGGTTTGCACATGAAATTGATGTGTAGTTGAGGCATGACTAAGGTGGAATTGTGGTGAAAAGGATGAGTGTTGGAGTAAGGGTGTTGAAGATGTAAGACGTGAGTGAATGGCTCTGGTTTCACTAAGTAGTTGTCAGTATTTAGGCTATAACTTGACTTATAGATATCCACAATGGAGTGATTTTTATTTCGGATCGAACTACACACATATGCCTATAACTTTCATAAAGGAATGGAATTTTGGTTCTATCCCGACGGATGATGAAATTTGGCCTAAAGATAAATTTAGGATTCTATCATTGTTTGAGAATAGTCTATAGTATTTTGGGTATAACTTGCAGAATACTGAACCCAAATGCATGATTTTGATGTCATTAGAAACTTAATATATAGAGAAACTTTTGGTTAGAAGAATATATTACCCAGAAACCTCTTTTTATATGTCAAAATAGCCATACAAATCTGACTCGAAACCTGTCTTAAGAAATCTGAACTAATCTTTATTGTGTAATTGTTGACATATATATGGTTAGAACTTTAAGAATGGTTTTATTAGACTTAAGTGATATTAATAATGAACCTAGGCGATGTTAGATTAATGGAGAAAACGGTGTTTGAGTTATGGTTTATAAATGGAGTTGATAATATAAAAGATTATTAATGATGAGCATAATGTTGAATTACTTGGTGTGATTATGAATGAATGAGCTCTTAAAGCTTATGCTTTATGAATTTGATATGAATTATTGTCAATTGGGAATTTCTGCTATAATATTGTGAAAACACTGGACCATCAATTGTCCGAGGAGTTTTATAGTGGGGATTGTATTGGAAGGGCTTGCTAATTAGGTGCATATGCATAATGTTTGATGACTCAACATTTCTATTGATGCAAAATTGCACATTTTTGTATTTGTAAGGTTTGCATAAAAATTCTGAAATTTGAAATGGATTGTTTGAAAAATTATCAAGTCCTAGTCATGGGTAAATAGGCATGCCTAGAAGGGTTTGCAGTTGCTCCTGGACACATTTAAGGTGTCAACACTTCGATGTCTCTAGATTATGACACTTCGATGTCAGAGACATAAGTCTCTCCTGATATTGACATTTCGGTGTCTCCTGATAAGGACACTTCAGTGTCGAGACATAAGTCTCTCCTGTTCTGTGATATCATTAGGTATCTCCTATTTTGGTCGCATTACCTACTTCTGTAAAACGGATTTAGCAAGTTAATTTTTTTTATACTTTGTTACATGTACAATTCAGTTATAATTAAGCAATGTTTTGAAATAATTAAGTTTTGTTATAACTTATTTAGATACGGTTGACATAGAAAAGTTCTATTCTGATATCATGAAATTATGTTATGATAATTGTAAGATTTGCTTGAAGCCAATATATCCTGTTTTGGCACATTCTGTTCTGAGGTACTTATTATTTGGAATGCACTTTTATATGTGATCTGATTTGTATATGTCATCATCATATGACTGTTAGGGTCAGTTACCATTATGTATCATGTTTAGTTTTCCTCACTAGGCTATATGCTTAGCACGGTGGATTTGCCCCGTGTAGGTTCAGATAGAAGACTAGGACAAGGACAATTGCAGTGGCCAAAGAAGATTGAGTTTTGTTTTGATAAAATGCATATTTGAGTTTGTTTTTGAGTTGTTTCTAATAATTGAAACAGATTGATTTTTTTGAAAGGTTTGTAATAGCTATAATATAGGATGGATTGGGTTTTAAGAAATGCTTGTGATAAGTTCAATGTGTATAATGTATTTTGTTTGTAATCCATCTTGTAATGCAATGCAATGTATGTTTACCCGAATTAGTTTTTAAAGAAGATGTCAAATGCTTTGGTTTGTTTGTACTGTTTTGTGTGGTATCCATATATTCTTCTAGGGGGTATGTAGATGTTCCATGAAGTTTGTCATAACACATTGTGGATTGATTTTGGCTGTACAATCCATATTACAAATGTGTTACAGGATTTGCAAAACCCTAGGAAGCTATGGGGAAGTGAGCACTATATCTTATATGGATACAAGATACGTTCTCGTGTGGAGGCTATTAGAGATTGCAATTTAATTTTATGTACTAGTTTTATTTTAAAACTAGAAAAGACATTTTATATTCCCAATTTCTTTAGGAAATTGATTTCAGTTTCAAGACTTGTACCCTTTGGATATTCCTTTCATTTTTCAGAAAAATCTTTAAAGTTACATTATAAATATGAATTTTTTGGGAATGGTACATAATTTGATGGTCGTTTCCATTTTAATTTATAAGATAATACCTATTACAATGTAACACATATTCATACTGGAACAAAATGTTGTGTCATGAATGGAAATTCCTCTTACAATGGAACACATGTTTATATCATGAATGAAAATTCCTCTATGTTATGGCATTAAAGATTAGGACATATCTTTGTACAAAGGATTAAAAGATTGGTGACTGATGAAGTATTTAGTACTTTGGATTTAGTTGATTTTGATATTTGTGTGGACTGCATAAAGGAAAAGCAAACTAACAAATCAAAGAAAGGTGTCAAGAGAAGTTCATACATATTAGAAATCATACATACAGATATTTGGAGTCCATATATGGACTCATATGGTCAGAAATACTTCATCTCATTTATATATGATTCTTCACGATATATGTATCTCTAATTGCTTTATAACAAGAATGAAGCACGAGATGCATTTAAAATGTTCATAGTAGCCGTAGAGAAAAATGCTATAAGCAAATTAAGATCGTGAGATCTGATATAGGTGAGGAATATTATGGTAGATATACTAAAGGTGGACAAGCACCTGGTACATTTGTGAGGTATCTTTAAGAAAATGGAATAGTAGCCAATACACTATGCCTGGATCTCTGGACCAGAATGGTGTGGCAGAAAGAAGAAACTAAGAATTATTGGACATGGTACAGAGCATGTTGAATAGCTCCAAACTTCCCATGTCCTTATGCACTGAAGTTCTTAAGATGGTTGTGTATATATTAAACTGGATACGAACTAAGGTTGTTCTAAAGATGCCATTTGACTTATTTAAAGGTTAGAAATCAAGTTTGCAACATATATGTGTTTGGAGATGTCCATCTGAAGTAAGAATTTATAATCCACGAGAGAAGAAATTGGACCCAAAGACCATGAGTGGGTATTTCATTAGATATACTGAACGGTCTAAAGGATATAGGTTCTATTGTCCACCACATCACACTAGAATTGTGGAATCAATAAATACAAAATTTCTTGAGAATGATTTGATTAGTGGGAGGGATCAATTTCAAGATGCAATCTCTAATAATGATCATATGGATACTCATCCTTCCACCTCAAACAATAAGGTGATTGCCATTCACAATGATTCTCAAGTTCAAATAGACATTGTACGACAAACTGTTGAAATTCAACAGCCTATTGTAAATATAAATGACAATCAAGAAATTCCATAAGTTGTTGATAATCTAGTAGGTATAGTTATTCAGGAATTACCTGAAAACATTCAGCAACCAGTTGAACAACAAACTCTACAGGAGAATGTTGGTGCAACATTAGATCTAGAATAAGAAAATCAACTATTACTAGTGATTATGTTCTATATCTACAAGAATTTGACTACAATATAGGAGCCAAAAATGATCCTAAAACCTTTTCACAAGCTATGAGGTGCAATTAATCAAATTTATGGTATAATGGTATGCACAAAGAAATGAATTCTATGAAGAATAACGATTTTTGGAATCTTGTTGAGTTGCCTAAACGAGAAAAACCCGTAGGTTGAAAATGGGTATTTAAGACAAAGAAAGACTTATTAGGCAACATTCAGAGATACAAGGTAAGACTCTTTGCTAAAGGATTCACTCAAAAGAAAGGAATAGATTACTCATAGACATTTTCTCCTGTGTCTACAAAGGATTCACTTCGTATAATTTTAGCATTGGTTGCTCACTTTGATTTAGAATTGCATCAATTGGATGTGAAAATGGCTTTCTTAAATGGTGACCTAGAGGAAGAGGATTACATGAAACAACAAGAAGGATTTTCCTTTATGAATGGTGAGCATTTAGTTTGCAAGCTTAAAAGATACATATAAGGATTGAAACAAGCATCCTGCCAGTGGTATTTGAAATTCCATGATATTATTTCATCATTTGGTTTTGAAGAAAACGTCAAGGATTAATGTATATATCAGAAGGTTAAAGAAGTAAAAAAAATTTTCTTGTATTATATGTGGATGACATATTACTTGCAACCAATGATAGGGGTTTATTAAATGATGTGAAATAATTTCTCTCTAAAAATTTTGAAATGAAAGATATGGGTTATGTGTCTTATGTCATTGGCATTAAGATGCACAAGACAGATTCTGTGATGTTTTGGGTTTGTCTCAAGAAACCTATATTAATAAAGTTTTAGAAAGATTTCAGATGAAATATTATTCACCTAGTTTAGCACCCATTGTGTAACACCCAAATATGCCCTGGAAGGATATACGGATGTTACCTAAGATGGGACTTAAACATATCGAAACAATACAAAACATTACCATAATTCAAACAACCAATTATTTCTTTTTCATGCATAGTCAACTTTAAACAAAATTTATCTAGCACACTGGATTTGTTCGATACATGCTTTAATTACAACACCATCCTGATTTAAAATTATTACAATATTTACAAACTTTTAACAAAATACATTATATCCCATATTATTACATACAACCCAAACATACATTCCCAAAATAAAACACATTCTTTGTGGCCACTGCGGTTGTCTCTGTCCCAGTCTTAAGGCATAGGGATAAAACCACCGTGCGAAGCATATAGCTTAGTGGGGAATAAACTAAACAGGATATAAGTTGACAACTGTTTCACATAGTCATCCAAACATTCACATATTCAAAATCAAATCAGATAATAAACAGTATTTACTCATCCATTACCAAACCAAACCAAAATATCATAAATCTTAGAACAAAACAGAGCATATAACACAAGACAGAACAAGTTATTCTGTTAATCCTTTATACAGAAGTGGGTAATGGGACTAATACAGGAGATACCATGATCGGTATCACAGAACATAAGAGACTTATGTCTCAATAACAGGAGACACCAAAGTGTTAGTAACAGAGGACACCGAAGTGTCAGTAACAAGAGACATCGAAGTGTCATTAATAGGAGACACCAAAGTGTCAGAAACAGGAGACACCAAAGTGTCACAGGAGCAGCTGGAGATCCTTCTAAGCATGCCTATTTACCCACGTCTAGGACTTATAGTTTTAAAACAAATTGCAACACATACCACTTTATTCCATTTTGTTCAACTTGACATTTTCATTAATTTTCAAACAAATCAACATGTCGTACAATTAAAAGTATGCACAATAATGCATCAACAAAGATATTGAGTCCTCACAAATTGTGTATATCCACACAAACAGAGAGCACTTCCAATATAGTCCCAACTATCAAACTCCTTGGACAATTGATGGTCCGAAATTATCACAACATTATTGCAGTAATTCCCAATTCACATCCATCCATATTCAATTCATTATACATAAGCCTTTGGAACTCATTCATTCATGATAACATTGTACACCATACATACTTTACATTATCATCTCAATTAATTATGCATAATTAAACTAATTATTACTCAATTAACCTTATAAAATGATCAATTGTACAAAATCACATTTTCTTCACCTTCCTAAACATTTCTCACAATTGTGGGATAAGGGACCTGAATCTCCAAACAGCTATTTTCATAGGACAGATTTTTGGATCAGTTTTTGTATGGCCATTCTGACCAATAAATTGACGTTTTTAGACAATATGTTCTTCTAAACAAATGTTCCTATATGTCTTATATTTCACAAGAAACAAAAATAATTTAATTTGGTTAATTATTCCATAAGTTATGCTCAAAATACTAAGACTATGCATGTGCGAAATTTTGACCAGTGCAGGATTATGCCTGTGCACTCAAACTTATAAAACTCATATCTCTCAATTATGTTATCCAAAAATTACCAAATTTATACATATAGAAAGATAAGAGGATAATTTATAACTTTTATGAAGACTACTTTGTCTAATTCTACTTAAATCAATACATTTTATTTGATAAAAACAGGACACGATTTTTGTCAGGTATAATGCTACAGCCCATGCCAGAACTCAACTTCATGCTAAATTTAGAAACCCTTAGTGACAGAAATAAAACTTCTTCATAAAATTTGTAGATAAATGTATCTAGTTTACTATGAATTTAAAGTCATCCTACTTTGATGTCTACAGGTCAAGATATGGCTAATATATCGATACCTATTCAGTGGAACCACCCCTTCTAACAAGTATCCAGCAAGTATCAAGTTTTTAACCTCAATTCTTTCTTAGTTCAGTACACATATTATCCACTTCAAGCATCAACTAGTACATATTCTAGCCTAATATCAAGTTTAGTATTCCCTTACCTCTTTAACAAGCCAAACTAGTCTTCCAAGCAAGCAAACACAATTCCAAATCAAGGTGACCAAGAAGATAGCAGCATAGAAGATCACGTTCTCTACTTCATATATTTTGCAAGAATTCTAAGTGAAGTTGAAGCAAACTTCAGAGTTAAGTGAGGGGGAAGAGTTTCGGTGGTGGTGCTTCAATGAAAGCTACAGAAATTTCTAGTAAGACACCTAAGTTGCTAGGTATCCTAATCTTAGAGGAGCACGTGTCACCAAAACATTAATCTTCCCCCCTTTTAAGCTGCCATAAGTCACACATCTATTAGGCCATGTGTTGCTTAATGAATGTTGCCATGTGTCAGTAAATGATTAGGCCACATGTCACTCCAAGATTGGTCCATTTTTCACTCAATCAATCGTGCCAAATGTCAATACATTAGCTATGCCACATGTCAATAACTCATAGGCTTACTCATTCTAATTTTGATGCACCAACCTAACTTGCCACTTGACAATTTTCCTATTCCAAATATATATTTAAATACCTAAATTCTCTAATGGTATCAGTTAATCCCAATTTACTAACTATTGTCCATCAATACCAAAATTTAAGTCATATAACTTTCACATTCAAATCATAGAACAATTTTAACTCCTATCTCACATGCACTTTCATGATCATGCATCGTTTCAACTAGGGCATATTTTGGGGCCTTACAAGAATACTGTACATGAGAGACATTAATGAGAAAATTAGGAAATGCATTTTATACTTATGCATAATATTAGCATACACACGTACGTGAATTTAATTATTTTGCACACATTGCAATGAATGTTCATGCACTCATTTGATATTTTCCGAGTATAAATGATTTTTATTAAAGTGATTATGATGTGAATAGTGAATGAAATGTCATAAAAATTTATTTGATAAACAATGATATTCATTTAGAATTTTCGGGTAAAATATTGGGAAATTTTGAAATTCTACGTAATTTTTAGACTAGGAAAAATGCCAAGTGGTAGGATAATTGATGAATAGAAATAGAAATAAGTGTTAAATGATAGCGGAAATTATTGATAAGTGACATTAGGATTTAATGGCAAGTATAATAGAAAATTGGGAGACAATTGGATAGAAATTGGAGACAGATGGACTGGTTAATAAAGAAGACCAATTAGAAACCATGAGGTGGTGACATGTGGCAAGTGACAAGTGTCACTTGCCTTGCCACACCATCATCCATGATATTTTTCATTTGAATGACCACCACCATTATCTTTCATCTTTCACTCTCACGAAATGCTCTAATCCTCTTCATCTCTTCTTCTCTTCTTCTTTGTGATTTTCTTCTCTTTTCTTCTTCATTCCACGACACCTTTAACTCTCACCATTGTGAATCTTGCCATCATCTTTCACTTGTTCCTCCAAGGTCTTCACCATTTACTTCAAAGAAGACCTAACCCTTCCATCTTGGATGATGAAGATTGTGTAAGAGAAGAAAGCTAGGGTTAAGTGATATTTTAAAGATCTTAAAGTTATGTAAGTAAGTAAATATTGTTTTTTATGATTTGTTCTAAATGAAATATACATGATGATAGCTAGAGAATGAATGATCATATATGGTGTTTTATATACGTTGGAACGTGGTTAATGAAATGAAGACATTCATGTCTTGCTTTTTTATATATATGATGATCAATATTTCATAAGATGTTGTAGAGATGAGTTTAAAATAGAAAGATCATTAAAATGGTGTAGGAAATAATGTAGAAAAATTTGATAGATAAATGTTTCATGTCCTGTTTTCTATGTATATTAACGTGGATTCTTTTGGATGTTATTGAGATGATTTAGAATGATTTTGAAGTTAAAGAAAAGAATAAATTAGTTTTTTAAACTGAGGTGAGAATTTAGAAAGGAAATGAAGGTGAAAATGAAGTTGAACATGTGCAGAAAAAATTGATGAATATGTATATGTATGAATGTTCTATTTTTGGTGTTATGATCAATCATAGATCATGATTTGGTTATGAACAATATTGAGCTGAGATGGAAGTAGGAATGAAGAGGAAATAATGAGGACATAAACTAGAAATGATAGAGTAAGCAAAAGAGATGAACTAGGATGAAAATGATGATGAAGTGTGCTGGAATATGCTAGATGGAGAGTTTTCACTGAATAGGCATTTTTATTTTGACCATATCTTCATCTATTGATATCCAAATTGGATGATTTTTAATTTAGATTAAACTAGAGACATATGGATACAATTTTATGAAGGAATTAAATTTGAATTCTATCCCTAATTTGAAATTTGGCTTGAAATTGAGTACTGGGTGCTCTTATAATTTGAGAACATTCTTTAGTATTTTGAGTGTAACATGTAGAATACTGAACTAAACTACATTAATTAGATGTTGTTAGAAACTTAAGACATATATGAACATTTGTTTAGAAGAAGGTGTTGCCTAAATACCTCATTTTCTAGCTTGGAATGGTCATACAAAACTGATCCGAAAATAGACGTGGAAAAGCTGGAAAATGTGAATGCTAAATAAAGCTGGAATTTTTTGTTAATGAATCCCACAATCGTGGGAAATCATCCTCGATCGTGGGAATGGATGTTAACTGAAAAATGCATCTTTTAAGTATGGTTTGGAACAATATTTGATTAGGTACTTTCCTATGATGCATTTAGGCTTGAATTAAGCTTCTTAACATGAGCTAAGTTTGATGATGAAACAAGTGATTAAATGAATGATATGTTTAGGGTGATGATTGAGGATAAAATGTAAGAATGAAATTTTATACATTAGGTGTTCAAATCTAGAATTTTGAGATATTGTGAGAATGAAAGTGAACCTATAAAGGCTAAAGTGATTCAAATAAGATGAATGGTGTGTATTAAGTAAAGGTGAATGAGAAATTTGATCATATGTGATCTTATTATGCTAGAATGACCTTGGTAGATGATTGAATGATGAACTAGGAATAATCTTGTGTAAATAAGGTGATAACCTAAGTTCAAATTTGACATATATTAGTTTGATGATGAAATAAGTGATTAAATGAGTGATATGTTTAGGGTGATGATTGAGGATAAAATGTAAGAATGAATTTTTAAACATTAGGTGTTCAAATATGGAATTTTGAGATGTTGTGAAAATGAAAGTGAACCTATGAAGGCTAAAGTGATTCAAATAAGATGAATGATGTGTATTAAGTAAAGGTGAATTAGAAATTTGACATTATATGATCTTACTATGCTAGAATGACCTTAGTAGATGATTGAATGACGAACTAAGAATAATCTTGTACAAATGAGGTGATAACCTAAGTTCAAATTTGACATATATGAGTTATAAAGTGTGAAT